>JAVSBS010000867.1:0-33597 GCA_033124195.1 Coracias cyanogaster | reverse complement strand
TGGGCACCCACCACGCACCCATATCCATGTGCATGGACACCCACCACACACATGTCCATGTTCATGGGCACCCACCCCTCCGACGCCGCCCGGGCGACCGTGGCTTTAGATTGTTACTGTGCTGCTGGGGGGGTAACAGTCTACAGCCATGGTCGCCGGGCCCGGCGCACTCGCACCGCGGGCAGCACCGGCTCCCCCTCCCCTCCATCCCCGGGGATACCGGCGGCGGCGGGCGGGGGTCCCGTCGGGGGCGGCCCGCCTCCCGGGGCAGTAGGAGCTCACATGCAGGGTGCAGCTCGCCGCACATCAACTCTTACTGTTCGGGGGGGGCGGGCGCCGAGTGGCTCCTCCTCGGGCAGCGGGAACGGCGGGGACCCCGCCTCGCCGTGACCCCCATTCCCGGCCCCCGAGCCCCTCACCTGCCCTCCCGGCGGGGCCCCGGGGCCGTTCGGGGGCTGCCCCCGCCGGGGCTCGTCCCGCCACATCTGCAGGCGGCTTCTGGAGCGCATCGGCAGCCACGGTCCTGCCCCCGCGTCCCGTCCCCGGCGTGCGGGGGGCTGGGGGGGGGCAGCGGTCCCGGGAGCGGAGCGCGGCCCGGCGGCGGGGCTGGCGCGGCGGGGACTGAGCGCGGCCTGACGGGCCGGGCGGTGGCCGGGGCGGGCGCAGGTTGCACAACCCGCCCGGCGCGGCCAGGAGATTCCTGAGCGGCGAAGTCAGAGCGGCCCGGCCTGCCCCGATACCGGGCACCGGGCCCTCGGCAGCCGGCAGCGACCGGTGCCGGCCGGGCAGGGCCCCTCCGAGGGGGCATCCAGCACCCTAAGCCCCGGAGATGGAACGGGGTGGGAAGGGGCGTCGTGACTGCGGAGACCCCGGAGGGGTGAGGGGTGCCTGATCCCGTGGAGGTGGGTTCTGGGGACACCAGGGACTGGGCGAGATGACGGGGCTGGGGGTGAGTAGGGGACGTGCCAGGCAGGGCCCCCTGCCCACGCTCCCCCTCTCCCGAGCAGCCCCGTGAGGAGCACCCACGCTCCGGGCCCAGCTCTGCCCTCACCCAGGCGGGCACAGCCACGGCCCCGGTGCAGCAGAGTGCCTGTGGGCAGGGGGACACCGCAGGCACCGGCTCTCTGCTCTGCGTTGCCCCCACTCTTGCCGGTCCCATTTGCCACCAGCTCCTGCTTTTCCCATCGCTGGTGATGGGCCACGTACCACACACCTCTGAGAAGGGGATTTTTGAGCCCCTCCAGCAGCATCCAGGTAAAGCTGCAGCTGTGTTCAGTACAGCCATGCTGCAAAGGTGCTGCTGGGCACAAAAACCTCCTTACTCCTGCCCGGGGTGGGCAGCGGCAACAGCATGGCAGCAAGGTCCAGGCCACAGCAGCACCTGGGCAGCCCCGGGTGAGCGGACACGTCCTGTGGGCAGCACCACGGCCCCTCAGACCCTGGGACGGCTCCAGCTGCGCTGTTGTTGCTTTGAAGGCCAAGTCTCTCCTGCTGACACCCTGGATATTAGTTTTTCTTCCAGAGTCCTTAAAAACATCCTGGATTTCTGACATCGGCACTCAGCTTCTGACGGCGCTTCCAAGCTGCTGGGCCTGGGGCCAGCGCCAGGGGACAGAGGCCACCCAGCTCCCATGCTCCTCCTCAGCACGGAGACCTCAGTGATGCCAAGGAGGAACGCAGTGATGCGGAGGATGAACATGGCAGTGCCAGGGAGGAACATGGTACCCGCCACAGCCGAGCAGTTACTTGCCACTTCTACAGCAGGATGGTGCTCAGCGTGGCACAGGCATGGGGCAAATGCTGCCTCAGCCTTGCTCCCGGTGGCTCGTGGCACTTTGGCAAGCGCCCCCGTGCATGGCCAAGAGGGTGGGATGGCTCTTTCCTGGGGACCTCCCGCAGCCATGACCCTACAGAGCCCCACGGCCGAGGAGTGGGTTGTGGTGAGGGTCTCTGAGGGGCTCCCTCCAGCCACGATTTCTCTGCACATCCCCAAAAGCAGCTTCTGGTTGAAGCCTGTGACCCGCTCCCGGCTTTGCCAAGGGGCACCACGAGAATTTGAGGTGGGCTGAGGGGGTGTGAGCCAACAAGGGGCGCAGGGAGAGGTGCTGTCCCCCAAAAGGCAGGGCAGCCGCCTGCCCGCGCCGTTGTTGCCATCTGACAGCTCTTGGCGAACCGACCTTTTGTGATTCAGCCGTGTTTATCCCAGCCCGCGGCCCGGCCCAGCGTGGGTTTCCATGGAAAACTTCCATCCAAAACAAGGAGAGAAGGAGCTACAGCAGGAGTGACTCAGCCACAACTGGAAGCTTCTGCGGGTGAAACGGGGAAGGGGAGGGGGAGTTGTTCTCAACGGTTTGGTCCCTCTCCGGCAGCAGGGGCCCCAGGATGGCCCCCGGTTCTCCCCTGCCGGGCCACTGCCACCTCACAGGCAGGAGCCAGGCAGGATGGGGGAGCTGCGTTGCCTCCCTGTGCAGCCCCTGCCCATGACTGTGGGGACAAGGCAGGGAAGAGTGCGAGATGGGTAAGGCTCAAACCCCGGCAAGAGCTGCACCCGATGCCAGGCTTGGCGGGACAGCGCTTTTTCCAGCACTTGCCCGCAGGCGCCATGCCCGACAAGCCCAGCGCGGGCGGCTGGCACAGGGGCAGTGCAGGGGGCCTGAGTCAGCGGCAGCACAAAGGGAAGGGAAGTGAGGGGCTGGAGAGGAGGCAGTGGGTGTGTGGGGGAGGCAGCAGCATCTCGTCTGGTGCTGGTCTTCTCCTGCCCTTCCTGGGACACTGGGAGGGAGCTGGGGGCTCTGCTCATCCAGGGTACGGGGCAGAACAAAGCTGTGTTCTGCCAAGCCCCAGCACCGTGCCCACGGCAGGCTCACAGCCCCGGGCAGGGCCCTACCCAGCCGCGAGCAGAGGGGCGTCACCTCCCCCCAGAAACCCCCAGGCTCCCGGTGCTGCTGGGTAACACCGGCTCCCACCCCCAGGCCAGCACTGCCCCTCACTCAGGGACAGCAACCACCACACACTGTTTTGGGGCAAAACCCAACTGCCCCAGACCACTTGTGTTGTATTAATTTGTTTAAACCGGTGCAGGAGTCATCTTTTTAAACTCCCTGGAAAGAGGAGGCAGGTGCTGTATCAGCCCAGCTCAGGTCACCCATCCCTCCACACCTCACCCGACAGAGCTCCTTGCAGAGCCGGGACCGTTCTGCTCACTCCCCACATGCCTGGGCTCCTTCCCGACGCCTGGAGCTGCCGCGGTGTCTCCCCCAGGGAGCAGGGAGATGCCGGTCGGTTGGTGTCTGCAGGACCGCAGTGCAGACTGGCAGCTGGGCACGGCTGCAGTGCCTCCTCCGCACTGTCCCGCTGCACCCGGAGACCACCGCGGCGAGCTGTAGCTCCGCAATAATTAAACAGCTAACAAACGGTGGGCTGGCGAAGCAGCGCTGTCTGCTGCCATCCTTCCCCAGCGGCCGAGACAAATGCCCTGGTGCTTTGTTACAGCTAGCTGCTGCCTTCGGCCTGGCTCCCCAGAGCTGCCGCTGCAGCCCCAGATTGCACCCCTCCCCGCACAAAAATGGCCTCTGGTGTCCGCAGCGTAGTGACCAAGGGCTGACAGACTCCCCACGCCTTGACACCACCTGAGCAGGCAGCACAGATGCGACCGTGAGAGATGGCAAAGCAGGCAGGCACTGCCCAAGCCCCACCAGCCCCTCAGCCAGGTCTGCAGGGAAACCAGCCGCATCCTCCAACCACTGCCACTGTCATGCCACCACGCAACCGACAACAAACCAGAGGACAAAAAACTCATAGGCACAAGAACCGCACTGCTGGTTGGGTTCAACCCACCATAGCTCCCAGCTCAGCCAACACGGAGAGCGCTTCTGTCCCCTGACCCTGCTCCCATACCACAGCATGATGGCACCAACACCACCTTGCTCTGCTGCTCCCCACGCTGCACAAGCAAGGGACAAATTCAGAATTCCATCCAATTTCTCTCTTTTACAAGCTACATTGTGCTGTACCCGCAAGGAAAGGCACGGTTAGAGAGCAGCCCTGGGCATGATAGCTCTAGGCCTCAGCCTGGAGAGCCCAGCCTGCCCCAGCAGCAGGACTCCTGCAGTCAGAACAATAAAGCTTTCTGTGTGCTTCTGGAAAACATCAAAGCCAAAAACATAGTGACAAATTTTTCTTGTTCACGAAGGCATTTTGTACAGAAGATACAACAGTCTCCCAACACACACATGCTGAACCAGCAGACATTTCATTCCTGAAACAAACACCAGCCCTGGCACTGCCAGGGATGAGAGGATTTTCTAGCCCAGACCAGCTGGAACCTCGGCTGAAGAGCTTTCGCCCGAGATATTAAAAGCCACAAACTTGTGGGGTGTCATAGCTGCAGGAGCTGTGTGCTCTGCAGATGCTTCCTTTGGCGAGCAGAGGGACCCTGACTTTGAGCTATTCAAGCCTCTCAAAAAACCTCAAACACACAGAGCAGTATCACCCTCCTGTCCTCAAACCCTTCACCCTCATACTCATGCATACAACAAAGTTGCAAAAAGCAAAACAAAAGGGAGACAAAGAACCATTTAGCTTGACCCTGTGCTGCACAGTGAGCTGATGAGGAATCCATGGCCCCTCAGAAGGGCACGGAAACACACTGATGTTTCACCAAGATGGCAGGCTGCACATAGCTCAGTGGAGCCCCATTTATTACAGAGACCGTTATCAAACTGCCCCAGCCCCTGTGGGCTCAGCCTGTCCCTGTCTGGGCTGGAAGCGGTCCAAGAAGTCCAGGTAGGCCTTCTTCTGTGGCGCAGCTGCAGGGATGAAGTGCCCGCCGGGGTGGGTGAGGACAACAGGCTCCACGAAGTGCTGGGCCAGCTCCCTGCTGAGGGAGGCAGCGATGACAGCGTCTGTATCGCCAACGATGTGCAGCGTGGGCAGGGCGATGGGCTCCCGGTAGAAGTGGCCATGGGCTGGGGCGCGGCTGGCAAAGCCGGCCACCAGGATGGCGAAGGCCACAGGGAAGCGGGGGTCGCCGCGGGCCCGCAGAGCACACACCATGGCAGCCAGCGCCGCACCCTGGCTGAAGCCTAGCAACCCATCAATGGGCCCGTGCTCCTCCAGCGCCGCCGCCACGGCCGATAGCGACTCCTCCAGCCCCGCCGGTGCCGCCGCCACCTCGCCGGCCTCAAAGGTGCCGGGCCCAGAGAACCACCAGCCGCGGGGGGGATCATCCGCGTCGTCGTCCTCGCCGCCGGGCACGGGGTGCGGCGCGCTGACCGCCACCAGCTCTGCGCGGCCACGCAGGGCCTTGCGCAGCGCGCCGGTGCGCTGGCGGAAGCGGCGCTCGCTCTGCCGGTAACCGTGCAGCCCCAACAGCCGCAGCTGCCGCCCCTCCAACATGGCGCCCGCCGCCACCGGAAGCCGAGAGCTCCGCTTCCTGCTAAGCCCCTCCCTTCCCGCCAAAACGCATCGCGCTGATTGGACGGCGTGGCGAGACGGGCCGGCGCTCCTCCGCTCACAGGCGCCAGCGCGACCCCTGGCGGCGGGAGGCCGCAGCGCGGGAAGCGACGCTGGGGGCGGGACGGGTCGGGACTGGACGGGGCGGCCCCGGCGGGACGGGGACCCCCGGTGCGACCGGGATCCGCCGCGGGCTGAGCCTGCAGCACGGCCTGGCCTTGCAGGGAGCCACTCCCCGCTGGCAGCCGGGATGGTCCTTGCGAGCAGCGGTGTCGTTGGGGTATGGGGCGCGTCCCCATCCATTCCGGTGCTGGTACCGGGAAGCCCTGGCGGTGCTTACCCTCGGCGAGGGGGGAACGACCAGCGGTACCCCCCAGCCTGTGCCCACGCCGGGTCCTGGAGCGTGGTGGCGGCAGAACGAGGTGCAGCCTGCGCTCAGGGGGCTGCTCGGTCCGTGCTGCTCGGCCTCTCCTCGCTCTCACCCGGGGTGGGGGGCGCGGGCGGCTTCCCCTGCAGGGAGAGAGGAGGGTCGGGATGGGGCCCCGGCCCCCCCGGGCTGTGATGAGCCTGCCCGTGCTCAGCCACAGGACGCCGTGAGGCACGGCTCAGGGGGGATGCCCCATCCCGGCGAGCCGCGGGACAAGGTGGGCACTTGTCCTGGCAAGGGCTGTGCTGCGGGGTACTCTTGTGTCACCCCCCACCAGGCTGGCACCGGCCCCGTTACTGCTCATCGGGAACGAAGCCACAGGGTGGCGCTTTTGGCACGCGGCACCGGGCACCGCACGGCACCGGGTGTTCCACCCACGCTAAGGCTCCCACCGCCCGGTCTCACCACCCCAGATGGCCACCAAGAGTGAAGGGACCGAGTGGGGACCCAGTGACACCCGGTGCTCCGGTGATGCCACGCTGCTCACCTGAGCTGTCCGGCCGTCACGCGGGGGCCGCGTCCCAGCGTGGTTCACTGTCCAGGGGCCCAGGGACTGGCTCGCGTAGAAGTCCATGGGGTAAGGCTGCTGCCACTTGACATCCTGGAGAGCCACTGCCGCCTGCAGAGGGGACAAGGAGCTGAGTCCCCGGGGAGCCAGAGGTGCTGGAAGAGGGCCCAGCGTGGTGAGCCGAGCAGGACAGAGCAAAGCTCAAGGCAATGGGAATCCCAGTGATTTCACCAGAGACTGGAACTCCCAGCAGCACACCCAGACTGTGCATGGAGCTGGCCCTGGCCAGCTGCAGGGATGTCCCCACACTGCAGCTCTGCGGGAGGCTCTGGTGCACCACCCCAAGCCAGGACTGGCCCCCCCCCAGGACAGGAGAGGGGTGCTCACCTCGTAGGGTGTCAGCAGTGGCTTGCTGAAGGCTTCTCCCCAGTCGATGGAGAGCCGGGGACAGGCTATCTGCACCCACCTGGAAGGGAAACACATAGCAACAGATGGGGATGAGCATTTTGGGAAGAACAAGCCACACTGAAGCCCTGCAGCAGCAGCCCGGCCCCCCGAAGGAAACGGGGCAGGCGGGGAGCAAGGTCCCTACTGTGCCAGAGCCACCCTGCCAAGGACACAGCCATGTCCCTTCCCTGCCCCGTGGGCACAGCACCACGGCTGGACATCCCAAAAGACAGCAGCACAGATGTGGCAGGGATGGCTTCCCACAGGAATCAGAGGCCCAAAGAGTGATCCTGGGGACGCCAGAGTGGAGGGCCGGAGCGGGGGCCAGCAGCACTCACGCATCCACGTCAGGGAAGAGCCGCAGCTTGCTGGGGAAGATCTCAGACAGCAGCACCCGCACGAAGGGCCGGCCCAGGGCACGGAGACGCGACTCCAGGTGCTGCAGGGTGGAAAAGGCACCCGAGGAGGTTAAGGGAACCCAGACAGATGCCCCCAGCAAGCCCCCCAAGCCCTGCCCACAGCCCTTTCCTAGTCACCAGACCCTCAGTGGGTCCCAGCTCTGCCCCACGGCCACATTCCCTCGGCAGGCGTGGGCCAGACATGGTCACAGGGACTGTGGCCATAGCTCTGGCTCATGCCCGGCTCTCCCCAGCGCGTGCCTCAGCCTAATGAAGTAATTACTGCTCAATGACAACAATCTGTTCTCGTTAGCAGCTGCCTTCGCTGGGACGCCTGCCTGCCACTGGCTGGCTACGGCCAGAGGCTACAGGAGGAGGAGAGGGACCCAGGGGGGACCAGGGATGTCCTTGTCCTCCAGAGCCAGCACTAATTACTCCCTGCCCAGCCAGCCCTGGCCATGCCTGTGTCCTGCCTGCTGCTGGGGCCTCACCACACTGCTCTGCCCACTGGTCCCTGCATTCCCCCAAATCCCACCGGCAGCTCCCCCAGAATTTCCAGGTGTGAGTGGAGCCGCCGTGCTCTGGGCACCCCATTACCACAGGGCAGGACACTGGTCCTGCTGCCCTTGCCTGGCTGGGATGCAGAAAGCGCCAGCACAGCGGCTGAGCAGGGGCTGTGAACCTGATCGGAAGTTCATCCAATTAAAACAAACCCAGGGAATTAATTGCCAAGCTGCCTGAGCTGGGGGGGGTCTCCAAGGCTGGCCAGCTCTCCTCAGCAAGGGGCAGCTTTAATGAGCCCTTGTCCGGCCTCCCTCATCCGCTGCTAATTGCCCTGCCCGCTCCACTTAGGGGCACGAAGTCCCTGACTAGTGGCAACCGATGGGCTGCCAGCAGTGCCAGGTCCACCCTCGCCCCCACAGCAAGGCCACTGTGCCAGTGGTGCCATCACTCACCAGTCCTTCCCTCAACCCACCCAGGAGCAGCGCCTGGTGCCCAAGCAGGGGCTGTGAGGAGAGGACGGTACCTGCAGGATGCCAGGGGAGCCCTGACGCCCCAACGTGCCCAAAATGAGCCCCCAGCAGCGGGCACTGGCGGCGGTGCGGATGGCGTCCTGCCGAGCACGGTGCATGCGCTCATGGCCGTAGTGCTCCTGGGAGAAGACCTTGCTGTAGGGATCATACCTGCAAAGCAGAGCTGGGCTCAGACACACCCCATCACCTGCCCCACTCCACACTGGCCCCAAATAATGCCCATCCCTCATTAGCACTAATTGCCTCCCACAGCACCTCTCCTCCTGGCCAAGGCAGGGCCCAGTCAACTCATTAGGGTGCAGAGAGGGGACAAGGACAGGGACAAGGCGAGTGTCCCACCGCAGTGTCCCCCAACACTTGGCACAGCCTGGGCTCCACTCTCTGTTTCACACTCAGCTCCCCCCCACCGTCCCGGCTCATCAATTATGAAGAAATCTTTGATTTGTTGCTTTGTTCGACGAGGAGAATTTTAATCAAATCCCACTCGGGTTTCGGCAGCTTCACCAGCGCCATAAACCTGACGTGCGCCTCCCGTTAGTAACAAACGACCTACTAAGAAATTCAGATTTCGCCAAATGGGCCCAGCCTTTCACTCCTGATATTTCATCTGCTTTCAGCAGCCTCATCATCGCGCTTTATGGCCTCTGCCTGCAGCAGCCGGGCTCTAATGGCTGCACCTCCACGAGCTTTCACAGGTACTTGTCAAAATGTTTATATTCAGCCGGAGTAAATGGCTGACGTTCATCTCCTCACTGCATCTCTTCGCCCGCCCTGCGGCCCCTGGCCTTCCTCTGCCCGCTGCAGGCAGCTGCCTGCCCAGCCGTAAGTGCTCGCGGGGTGCACAGTGGGGACTGCTGGTCCCCGGTGTGCTGGGGGAGCTGGGTTGCTCCCCACTGCGGGGCTGTTGGGGACTGGAGCGGGTACCCGTGGGTTATCCGTACCTGTAGGCAGGTATTCCCGGGTTGGCAATCATGATGGACTCCAGATGGAAGCGCCCATCGCCCAAATACCTGCCAAGAAGGGAGGGAGAGCTGCAGCATGCAGGAAACGGCAGCACCCATCCCTATGCCCACGGGTTTCCCAAGCCGCAGCGCACAGAGGTGCCAGGAAGCCAAGCTTCCGCGCTGGGACCCAGGGGCAGCGGGTACAGCCAGGGCTCCCCGTCTCCGTGCAGCCCCTCGGCACGCCGGGGCAGGAGAGGCAGCCGCGCTCGGGGCGAGGAGGGATGGCCACAGCGGTGTGGGGTGGCCAGGAGCTGCTCCATCTCAACGGCTGGTTCTAGACGTTGCTGCTTCCATTTCTAATCGGATTTCAAGTCAGCAATTACATTTCAAAGCCTTTCATTCAGCTGCCCTAATGGAGTGAGGGCTTGGAAAATGAATTCAGACGTAAAACTTGACTAGATTTTGCCCTTAATTGGAGAATGACATTTTGGGAGATCAAAGCTAATTTGTCTGCAAAAGTTAGCCCCAGAGACAGGGGAAAGAAGAAAATAATAATGCGGGGAGGACGCAGGTACACTGGCTGCGTGCACCTGCACGGGCGGGTGGTCAGCACCGCAGCGCAGCTCCTCCAGCAGCCTGAAGGACCCACTCTGGCCATGCCCGCAGAGCCACCCCTGCCTGCTCCTGGTGCCCTTGGGGAGAGAAGGAAATCAGCACCTCTCTCCAGGTGCCAGGGAGGCTCAGGGTGAAGCTGGAGCCCCCACTGACCCCGTTCTGGCAATCACAGCCCAGCTCTGGGCACAGCCATGCTCAGAAAGGCACCGGTGCTGTTGGCTCCCGGCAGAGCAGGCAAGACGGGGCTCAGCAGGGCCTGAACCCTCACCTGGGCTCCTCGGCTCCCCCCAAGGGTGGGGTTCTTGTATTTATTTATTCTGCAGCACACTGTATTCACAGTACATTAAGCATTTCCATTACCTAAAATAATTAGGTGATAGGAAGCGAAGTGCTCCCTCTAATTTGCTGTCCTTAAATAAAATTAATGTTGCTGTGATGTTGGGCTCTGGCCATTTGTCTTTTCCAATTATCCACCCGCCTTTCCATCTATTATCTATTCTGATATACGACTCAATTATTTCCTCTGTGCTACGAGCACACGCCACTCCGAGCAGCGCAGGGAGCTGGAGGGGGCCTGTCCCAGCCCGCAGATGCCCTCCTGCCACCTCCCAGAACCACCCCATGGCCAGGCAGGGAGTACAGGCAGGAGAGTCCTGGAGGACCGTGGGTACTTACACGATGGCATCCGTGTCCTGGGCGAGCCGGGGCGACGTGCAGCCCAGGATCTCCCCTGGGGACAGTGGCTTGCACTGGGGCACACAAACCTTGTACTGGGAGCGCAGCTCCTGTGATGCTGCCTGCGGGAGATGTGGGGTCAGCAAGGACAGACAGCGGCATAGAGTGTGGCCGAGGCTGCTGATCCCCAGCACTGCTGGGGACCCCTGGGGACACCCCAGCCCTGGCAGTCCCAGCTCCATGGGGCACCAGCGGCGATGGTTGTGCTGTTGTGGCCCAGCACAGCAGCACCAGAGAGGAGCCGGTCTGCTCCGGGGCAGCACCGTAACGGCCCCGCGCAGCCAAGATGCTCAGCGAGGCTCAGCCAATGTATCAATTAAAAGACAAGGGAAAACGCTCAACGCTTCGATAGCCCCGTGTTTAGATAGACATGGCTCAAGAGGCTCATTCATCTCCTCCTGTCCTGCCCAGCCGGCCGTTCAGGGGCAGACAGACAGACCCGCCGGAGCTTCCCCTGCTGCTGCCGGCACTGCATCAAAATGCCAAGTGCTCTACCGCTGCCCTGACATTTACAGAGCAGCTCCCGGGGGAGCCAGGGAGGGGTGCCGCCATGAAACATTGATCAGAGTTATTATAAAGTACTTGATCAACATTACGGCAGCAGCATATTACTGCAGTGACCCGAACCAGCACCACCAGCACCCCGGGGCAGCCACTCCAGTCTGGGAGCTGGGGAAGAGATGGACTGAGCCAGAGCCTAAAGGGCTGGGGGAGACACAACCCCCATCCCGCACCCTGCGCTGCTGGGGGTCCGCATCTCACCTGCACTGTGGAGACGAACTGGATGGTGCTGACAAGGGCCAGGGAGGTGCCTGCTGCGAAGTTGAAGCGAATGGTCTCAAGGAAATGGGACGCGTCAATCTTTATGTCCACAAACACATAAAGCATCTTCAGGCCCTGCGTGGCGTCAATGGGAACTGGTGAGAGGAAGAGAGAGGGTGTGGGTACACTCGGGGCCGTGGCGAGCCCCTGACTGCTGCCACCTCCTGCTGGGGGATCAAACATGATGGTGGGGCTCCCTGCACCCCAACCACCCTGGTGCAGGCAGGCCATGGTGGACTGTGCTGGCACCCCAGGCCACGATGGGAGCCGCAGAGAGCACCCGCTCCTTTCTGTCCAGATAATGGCAGCCTGGGGAATCAATGAACACAAATCTAATTACCCCCGGTGCTAAGAAGCCTGTGTCACCACGATTAAGTGAATAATTAAAGTACAGAGTTCACATCGATCCACAGCTCCGCATTCACTTTCCATTTTGGTGCTCTTCACCTGATCACAATTAAGTGCGAATTACTCCCTCCTGCGGGGCACGTGGGGCCAGGAGGGAGAAGACAAGGACCTGTGTGCTGAAGGGGGATGCAACCCACACTGGTGACAGGAGCACCACACTGGTGGTGGGCAGCCCAAAAAGAGCCCAGCACGCTCCGAGCATCCTGTGGCACCCCAGGGAGTCCTGCGACCCACCCAGCCTGGCACAGACACTGCTGGATGCAGCCCCTTCCTTCCCTTCCCACTGTTCATTCATGAATAGCAGGCTACAAACCAGGGGTTTTATACTCCCTGTTCCAGTGGTGCCTATAACCCTCCTTCCGTAACAAAGCACCTAGCACAGATATTTATCACTGTGAACGCTCACACTGACATGGCTTTCGGGACAGAGTTCTCAACTGCGGAGTCAGTATTTCATTCAGAGCCTGATGTGATTCTTCAAATCCATTTATACGGCCCCATAAACGTCCAGGAGGGCTGCCAGGTGCCAGGAGACAGTGGCGGCAGGGATACACGCGCCTGCCGCTTGCTACGGCAATTCTGCCGATCCACCTTAAAACCCAGAGCGTCTTATTGTTATTTTTGGGCTGATTCCATCCTGGGTGGACTTCAAAGTTAGCAGCATCTGGGACAGCAGCGCAGTTTCCATGGCAACTGGATCCAGAGTACCGTCCGCCTGGGGAGCACACAGCCTCCTCCTCCCTTCCCCGCCCAGCCTGCCTGCACCCGGCAAAGCCGCAGAAGGCTTCGGGGCGAGCGGGACCCTCAGGCTTTCGCTTCCTTCCCTCCACCATCACTCTCAACTTCACCCCCAGAGCCTACAGCTGCAGGGCAGGGGGCAAGAGCAGCTCTGTCCCCATCAGCAGCTCCTGGGCGAGCAAGGTCCTGCGAAGCCACGGCCTTGCTGCTCTGCTCTTGGGCACAGGGCTGCAATTTGAGCGCTGTGGCAGCACAAGCCACAGAGCAGGACAAGAACGCTCTGGTGCCCCCAAAATCCTGCCTGTGGGCAGCCGCCCAGCCAGCCTGGCACCATCCAAAGCCAGCAACTGAGGCTGGAGAACAGAAAATCCTTTTGGGAGGGATTAGCCCTTGGCACTAAGTCTCTGAGCTGGTGTCAAGTGGGACGAGGAGCCGCCTGGCACGGCACGGTACAGTGCCAGTGGCAGAGCCTCCACAATGCCACATGCAGCTGCCTGGGCAGCGCCCAGGGCCGAGCGTCACCTACCCAGGCAGCTGTGTCCATAGTGCACCAAGAAGTCAGCGCCCAGGGCCCGGGCCGTGTAGTCGTCCACGCAGCATGCGCCATAGGTCACATCACCCATCACCACCGCCTCCGCGTCTGTGAACCTGCGGGGAGGCACAACAGTGAGGGTCACGGCCGGCTGCTGTCACCACTGCCCACGTCCTGCCCCCCAGCCCCACGGCACGCCATTACCGGGGGATGCCGCGCTGCCATTGAGCCCCTCGACACGTGCCAAAAAGGACAAGCACTGGCTACTCTCCGAGATGTCAACATGATTAAGCTGGAGAGCGGTAATCCGCCTCTTCAATTGGGTAAAGCTGTTTGCAATTCAGCGGATTATCCGCTCATCAAACAATACGCTGCCAGCTTCCTAATGCTCCAGCGGGGAGAAGAGCAGAGGGAGACCCAGCTCAGCGTGGTGGTGCTGCTGCTCCCACCAGCCGGCCCTGGGGCCCAGAGCCACCAGGACGGGCAGAACAGCCACCCTGGCATCCCCAGCCATGCCAGCCAGGCTGGCCAAGCCACTGTCCCTCCCATGCCTGGGCATCATGCGAGCCGCTGCACCCCAGCCCACATCCAGCTGTGGCACCCACGGGTGCCAGTTTGGCCAAGCTGGGTGTGCTGCAAGAGCAGCTGGTGCTGAGGTAGCACTTGGTGAGGAACAGCACAGAGCAAACACTGGTGCTGTCCCCTATCCCTGCTCTGGCATCCTGGCTCTCCAGCTCAAGCCCATTCAGTACCCATCGGATAGCAGAGCAGCACAGACCTGGCACGGGACGGCAAAGCTGGGTCTCTGGCATGATTTAAAGACGCCACCTTTGTGGGTATTTTATTGCACCATTTTGGGGGATTATTAGCTTGGCTGCTTTCCCGGGGAGCTGCTGTGGTAGTTTAGAGATGAAAGCTGGTATCGTGATGACAAAGCCCCACGCCTGGAGGGGCTACTTAAACCAGATGCTAATTCTGTATTTACACCCAGGTCGTACAGTGGCTGTAGCTCTGTGCCAGTGGGGTCCCCCCCTGCCACTGGCACGGGACTGGGGCAAAGGGCTGGGGGAAGCGAGTGCCCCAGCACAGCGTCACCCCCCATTGGCACCCGGTGCTGGCTGGGGGCCAGGGTCCCGCGCACTCCCCCCTGAGCGCCAGGCAGGGAGCGTTACGTCGGTGGCAAGAATAGAAATGGTGGGCAGAGCTGGGCAGATGGCAGAAGGTGGAGAAATGGCGGAGCGTGCTGAATATTAACAGCTCCGGCCCATCCATCAGCACCTGGGGAGGGGGACAGTGGAGCAGCTCTGCTGGAGGATCCCCAGAGAGGGGGCAAAGCCAGCCCCACTCCTGCATCCAGCGCAGGCATCTCCTGCTCTCCAGTGTTCCAAGGGCCAAGGGTGCAGTTGGAGACCATCAGAAGATGGACCAGATCCTGCCAGCACCCAAATCCCACAGCCCCTTGCTGCCAGCGTGGCCTGGATGAGAGGACGGGTCTTCCGCTGCCTGCAGGGCCATGCCATGGGGCTGGGGGCTGCCAGCGAAGGTTCGAGAAGGCTCTTTCCCACCCCCCCCCCAAGCCCTCAGCC
Organism: Coracias cyanogaster; assembly: GCA_033124195.1. Taxonomy (NCBI): domain Eukaryota; kingdom Metazoa; phylum Chordata; class Aves; order Coraciiformes; family Coraciidae; genus Coracias; species Coracias cyanogaster. The sequence continues at coordinate 18,949 of JAVSBS010000867.1, read as the reverse complement.
CCCTCCTCTAATGAGAGGTGATGAGATGAACATGAATCAGACTCCACACATCTCAGCAAAAGTGGAAAATTATTCAGCTCCTTAAGATTCAGGACGGGGAGGTCTGACTCAGAGCGGCAGCCAGCGCCGCTTAATTTTTTATAGATTAAAATGTATGCAAATTGGCCCAAACCCCAGAGAAAGTCCCTGGGGGTGAAGAGCAAGAAAGTGAAATAGCAACGGTGGAGGGAGGAGGGCAGAAGCTGGCAGAGGTGCCCGTAGCCTCTGCCTGGCGTGCGGGGCTGCAGCCGGCAGGATGTGGCCACCAGCCCACGGGCAGGAGAGGGGGCTGAGCCCTGTGCTGGCCACGGGAACAGTCCTGCTCCAGATGCAGGGAGCAGAGCCATGGCCGAGCAGCAAGCAAAGAGGCCACAGGACGATGCATGGTGAGGAGAGAGGCCAGTGGTGCTGCCACTGTGGCCAGCGAGGTTGGAAGGGTGCCCGCAGGAGAGGCACAGAAGCACCAGGATGGCACGCAGCAGGGTCACCCACTCCGGCTGGGCTGGACGGTCGAGCGGAGCAGCAATCATCTCCTGAGAAAAATCAAAGGCAAGCGCGGGGGCCTCCCCTTGATGTTTTAATCAGTTTGGTGTCGCCAGAGCCTTTCATCAAACTACAGAGGAAGGAAACATCAATTAGCAGCCACCTGCCTCCAATGCAGGCCAGGGAGCTGCTCACCAACCAGACCGGACCGGGATGCAGGCGAGGAGCAGCCACGGAAGTGTCCTTGTGGGTGTTTCATGTCCCCACAACTCCTCACAGCCGCAGACGGGTCCCAGCAGCGTGCTGGTGGGGAGGACGCAGTGACGGGGCTGTCCCCACCCAGCGCTGAGCCGCTCACTACAGCTGGGAGTTCATGAATATTGAACACGTGGGGAGGTTATTCATCTTTTACGTCCCGCAAACCCCGGCTCATTCTGAAAAACTGCCCGGCCTTAGCATTTTTCTCATCTCCCCCCAATTCATTATCTCCTCCTTTAAACAGATGGCTCCCGAAATCCCATTTATAAAGCGCCATACTCAGCACTGGCAGGATGCACACCCAGCCAGGCCAGGTCCCGGCCCTGATCCCAACTGCTGGGACCTCTGGATCCTTCCAGCTCCGCTCTTCCCTAGCCAGTGTGGGATGGAGGCAACAGCGACCTGGGGACAAGTTTGGGGACTGAAAACCCTGGGACTGACAAGCACACGTGGGGCCAGCATGTCTCCAAGCATGGGGCAGCTGCTTCTCACCAGCCAAGTGCAGGCACCAGGCTGGAGCAGCCTTGATTTATCCCAGCCCCTCGACAAGTAAATGAGTGCATTTGCTGCTGGCAAGAGCGTGGGGTCCCCTGACACCGTGGCAGAGCGTGAATGATACCATGCTGGTCCTCATCCCATGCAGCAGAGCTGCTCTCCCCAGCAAAGAGGAGTCCTCAGCCCCAGCACATCCATTGCACCTGGCTCCAGCCGCCCTGGGCAGGGAGGGGACTGCAGGGACTGAGCTGAAAGCGGCCAATCTTGGCACCATGAGGCTTCCGGAGGATGGAGCTGGCACCCAGATGCTGGGGTGGGCACCCATGTGTCCCACCAGGGACAGGGATGTGGAGAAGGCTGCTCCTTGCTTCACAGACCTACCTCACCTGTGTGTGGCTCTTCAAAGCACAGTCACACAGTGGCATGGTGTCACCCGCCTGCTGGGAAATGCCTGGGGATGAGCAAGAAGGTTATGCCCTGCAAATACACCACGCCCTGTCCCTCAGGGGAAAGGCAAAGCCCCACGATGACGCCGCAAACCCTACACCCTCTGCCTGCCCTACAGCACCCAAACCCAGCCTGTCCCAGGGCATGGGGGGCTGAGTGCAGCCCTGGTTGAGAACAATGAGCTTAATTAGCGGAGAAGCCATCACCAAGCCCCATTACCAGACTCCCAACTTCATTAGCACAGGAAGGCTGCAAGTAATTAAAATAATGAGTTTGCAATTTTACTGCAAACGGTGCTGGAAGAGCCCCGCTGCAGCTGGGCAATCACCGCCCATACCGGGCCCTGCAGAGCATCAGCAAGTGGGTCAGGATGGGGAGAGGTGCGTGGCACCATGGCCCCCAGGGGCAGCCACCTCCAGCTGGGTCCCCTCCCATGAAGAGACCACCCCCTCTGTCCTGACTGGAGGTGCCAGGGCCAACCCCACCATCCCAGGGAGCATGTCCTGGGCATATGCCAGTTTTGCTGGCCCTACAGCCCGCCAAAAAAATCAAAGTAAGGCAAACCAAGAGCCTGGCGCATGGTGGTGGCGAAGCCATCATGGCCATCCTGTGCCCAGATGGTACCCGTCCTCTCTTCCCTGCAGCCAGGCCACAGTGCTGCCCACCAGTGCCAGCTCCTTGGGCTCTGTGGGGACACGAGGAGGTGGCACAGGGCACATGGTGGCGGGCACATCCCAGCCCTGGGAGGTGACAGCCCTATAGATCCCTCAGACTCCCCCCTGCCTGGTTCCCCCCATGCATCACCACCCAGGATGTGGTTTTAAACATCTCCAATGAAGTGAGAACTTCATTCTCCCTAATGATGCTGTTGTGTGGTTAATGATGGTGATTAAATTCCCCTGCATAGGGTGCTGCTCCGCACTGCCAACACCTCCAGGTTGCACTTAAAGGACAAGGGGAGAAGGGAAAGTGGCACTGGCTGGTGGAGCTCGGGTGCTGTGCAGCTGAGGATCCACTCTGACCTGTGTTAGCAACCCAGAATGGCCCTTCAGCACCTCCTGGTGATGCTGCCAGCTCAGTGCCATGGCACTCAGTGCCACATGGCAGACCTGCCTGGCCTGGGGACCTGATGTCCTTGTCCTGCCACCTGCCTGCCCCAGGAGGAGACAGCCTGTGTTGCACTGGGGACCTGCTGGGCACACCAGCCCTTGCTATCACAGTGGCCAGCCATAGCGAGGCCATCGCAGGGCATCTCAAGCCATGCCAAAGCACAATGTCAGGGCCACAGTGAGGCGTTTCAAGCCACACCAGAGCTGCTGGGCTGTACGCTGGGCTGTGTCTAACTCTTTGCTGCTCAGAGACGATCCAAGACCCTCTGTCACTCTGAAACGTCTGTACACTGCTGGGCACACCACGGGATGGTCACCGGGAGGCTCTGTGCACCCTCGTCACTGCCTCACACAGATGCCATGTGGCTGTCGGGAGGTGCCGAGGCCATGCCAGGCCAGCCTGCGCGGGCATCAGAACACCCCTGAGCCTCTCTGTCATTGCCCGTCCCCACCGCCAAGCCGCGGCTGATTAGCAGGAGCTGCTCGCCCCGTCGCGGCACAGGGAGACGGAGGGATTAGCAGCTGCGAAGCCTGACAGCCGACTTTATTAACAAGGAATCAAAAGCCCAGCTGAGAGCCCAGCTGAGAGCCCAGCTGATCCGTCTGCTCCAGCCCCAGCGGCAGGAGAGGAGGGGTCCGATCAAGGCTCTGTCCCCCCCTTGCCAAGCCAGTGGTGCAGAGGGCACCGCTGCCACCTCCCTGGCACGACAGCAGGTGGGCTGGGGGGCTGCCCCCCTCCCCGAGCCGCGGTCCGAGCTCCCCCCACGCTGCCGCCCCCCCAGCACGAGTTACCCTCTGCCGAATTACATCAGCCGTGACAAACGGAGCCAATTTGGAAGGTGCTGCGAGAGCGTCGTGATGCGGTTTCAGCAGCCCGCCGCCCCGCCAGCTCAGCAGACCCCAGCCCTGCTACCCCCCCCGCAGCCGGCCGCTCACCCCAGCATAGGTTCAATAATGACAAACCTATTAACGCTAATTAACTGGGCCTCATGCCGGTCAATGCTATAAGTGCGCTCTTGATTTCAAAGGCTCCAGGCTAAGTACCCCACCAGCCTTTCCGGAGGCAGCAGCTGTGACACTTCGGCTACATCTTCATCCCCGCAGCCCCTTGGGGCTCAGCAAGCTCTGGTGCAATGCTGGGAAGCCTGGACAGGGTGTCCGGGGGGGGTCGCTACCTGGCAGCCCCCTCCCCAGTGCTCACTGGGGCCCTGCATGCTCCCACATTGCAGTGGGGCATGCGGTGACACTGCTATCACCATGCATGGGGACAGACGGACCCACGGACAGCACCAGCTCCTCCCTCAGCCACCCACACTGTGGTGGAGCGAGGCCATGGCCACGGCCCCGCTCCTGGCCCTCCCTGCCACTACCAGGCCACAGTGCAAATATTTTATTAAAAAGCAGCTCCAGCAGAAGAGATAAATATTCTGTCTGAGTGGCAGCAGACACAGCTCCAGTCAAGCAGGAGAACATGGGGATGAGCATCATCGCCCTGGGCACGGCTCTGCAGCCAGTACCAGAGCATGCAGGGCAGGGGGAGCTCGCTGGCATCCCCCAAACCCCAGTTCCCACCAACAAGGAGGGGGCTGGAGGCTGCAGGGATGGGCTGAGGCTGAGTAATGCTCCCCGTGGGTGCAGGTATCCCCAGCATGCTCAGCCCGCTGTCCCCAGTGGGAGGGGGACACAGCACCCTGGGGCTGAGCGTACCCGAGCCCCTGTCCCCAGCGTGGCCACGGCAGCTGGAGCAGGCGGCTGCTGCGATTCCCGTCACGTCGGAGGCTCATCCGGCCCCAGTGCCGGGTGAGGAGGGCCAGAAGGAGCAGCAGCCCAAGCTACAATTCCACATTAATGCCAGTGATGAATAATAATAGCAGGAAGAGGCAGGCACTAACGAGGCCACCTGCCGATCCACACCTCACCTACAGCAACATAACCGAGTCCCCAGCGTGTCCCTGAGAGAGTGAGGCCAGGGCTGGGCTCACTCCTGCCCACGGCCGCAATCCTCCAGCTGGCAGTGCTGGTACCCGGCACAGCCACATCGCCAGCGAGAATCACAGATGACACCCATTTTTCCCAGCAACGGACCAGCAGTGGGGTGTCTCTGAGCACTGCGCAAAGGAAGGATCCGACCCTCCTGCTTGACCTCAAAGCCATCCCCCCATCCAACTGCCAACCCATTGGTGCTGCCACATCCCCGCTCTTGGCCAGGAACTTCTCCCCACGCAGCACCCATCTCCCACCAGCACCCCTCACCCTGGTGCCCAGCACCCCCCATAGCCTTGTGGAGCATCCCCAGCAGGGAGGTGAGTCCAGCAGGGATGACAGCACCCCAGCATCCACCGGCACCCACCGGGAAATGGGGCTTACAGTTTCATTCAGATAAAAGAGCCCCTTAATCCGCTGCCTTTGAAGTCGGAGACATGAAAGCGGCTGGGTGCCAAAGCCGGAGAGGAGGCAGCTCCACTTAAAGGGACAAACCCACGCGGAGCCGCCCGCACTCACACCCATCCCCTCTGCCCCCCACACCCGTCCCCTGCCCGCACCCACCTTCCCACCTCTCCCTCACCCAGCCTGAGCGTGGGGCTGCTGCAATCCCGTGGTGGGGGGAAAATGATGGCAAAGCAGGGACAAAGCCCGTCAGCACGGCTGCCTCCCGCCCTAGCACGGCAGTGGCTGCTCGGCTAACGGCAGTGGGGAGATGAGCCTGCTCGCCCTGGGAAGGCAGCTTAGTAATGAGAGCCACGACCCCAATGGCAGGCAAGGCCCGCGGTGCTATTAGCACTAATTCGTTGTGCAAAAACAGAGAGGGGCTGGGGAGGGGGCAGCTGCAGCAGGGACAAAGCTGACAGGCAGGGAGGAAGGCACGCTCAGGATAAGGAGATCATGGCCAATTTCTGCAAGATGCCTGTATCTGACGCTGCTGCAAAGCCCAGCTCCTCTCTGGTGCCTCCAACCTCACCTCCCAAGCAGCGGAAAAATTCAGAAGAGAAGCTGCAGGGAAGGGGCTGCCCAGCAGGAGCCAGTTGTAGTCACCCAGTCTGAGCCATCACTGTGGCCTCGGGGCTCTCCAGGCGAAGCATCAGTGCGCTGCCCTGAGAGTGGCACAGCCAGACCGTGCCCGCGGGGACAGGACGAGACGGTATGGTGGCAGTGGCCCCACTGCCAGCCCTCTCCTCGCTGGCTGCGCTGTCGTGGCGAGCGCACAGGCACCGAGCTGGCGTCAGCCAGTTGTTAACACGGCTGCTCTGCGGCTCCCTCACGATGAGCTTGTCACAGCTCCCAGCAGAGCGGTGAGGGGAGGAGAAGCCGAGCGGTGACGGCCAGGCTGGCGCGGTGCCGGTCCCTGTCCCCCGGGCTGGCAGTGGGTCCCTGTGACTTGCCAAAGGGCAGTGGCATTGCCTGTGCCTGGCCAGGCTGTGGTCAAGGTGTCCCCGCGAAGGCAGCCAGGCTGGGGGCCCCCACACCCCCTCTGGCAGTAGCCCTGGGCCTCATCCTGCCCAGGTGGCCCTGTCCACGGCCACCCCATTCCAGCAGCAACCCCCATCCCCTTGCCAGCCTGCGGAGCTGAGTAGGAAAGTGCAGAAAAGCCGTTGTCTTACCGCTCAATGATGTCCGCGATGGTGCAGGCAAACATGAGGAGCCCTTCTGGCATCTGCAGGGCCACTGGGAAGAGAAACAGCCCCAGAGTTAAGAGGGGGCTGGAGGAGACACCCCAAAATGCAGACCTGGCACCTGCCCCTGGGGCCAACACACCCAGCTCAAGAGGCAGCTGCAGAATGACCCTCCCCAAAACAGCCAGGAATTGGCCAAAAATCCCAGTGGCTCTGGCAGCCGGGGTGCACGTGGCCCTGCCTCATTCTCCCTGCTTGCACCCAGCCCTTGCGCACACACTTCATCCCTTTTTGAACCCGCTGACACTGCTGGTGTCTCCTGCTTCCCGCAGTAATGAGTTCCAGATTTTAATTATGTGCTGCACAGGAAAAGGTACTTTCTTTTGTTTATTTTAAACCCACTCCTAATAATGTAAACGTGTGTCCCTGGTTCTCCTGGTACAAGAAAGACTGAATAATCATCCCCTATTCAGCCTCTCCACATCACTCACAATTCTATATCCCTCTATCATATCCCCCTTCGTTCATCTCTTTTCCAGCTACAGGATCTAAATCTATTTAATCTCTCCTTGTACAGAAGCTGTTCCAAACCTTTGATCATCCTCACTGCCCTTCCCCACACCTCCTCTCCCTGTTTCTCTCCCAGTTTCGGGAGGGTAGCCAGTAATGTGCCTAGCTGGAATTTATTCATCAACGAATGATGTTTCCTGATTTGGTCCCTCCTCACAGCTCGGAATAATCCCTTTCCCTCTACAGCCCAGCTGGGCGCCTCAGTGCCTGGGGTCCAGCCAGGAGCCCCCCAGCTTGGTCTGGGGCCATGGGGAGGAGCAGAGACCATGCTGGTGGTGGCTCCATTAATCTCATTGTTGTTTCACATCCTGATCCCACTATGACATCCCAGCTCCACTGATATCTAACCAAATGTCCTCTCCAGATTCCCCTCCAACAGAAATCCCCACACTGCCAAACACATCACACTGGCCAGTGTGGAGCTCTGTAAAGACCTGGCCCAAACCGGGCTAATCTCAGCCTGCTCTAACCCGCAGGGCCCAAGGAATGCTGCACCCAGCCCCTGTTCAACCTGGCAGGGCCGGGCAGCTCAGGGTCCTGGCATTCCCCAGCCTGTCTGGGACCATTTGGGATCGCCCTCAATGCCAGACTGCTGTCAACAAGCAGACCTGCAAACAGCTTCACCTCCCCCAGTGAGGGGTTGGCAGGAGGCAGCTGGCACTGTGGGGACCCTCCGCTGGCACTGTGGGGACAGGGGCTGACACCCCAGTGCCCCCTGAATCCCAAAGCAGACAGGGCTGGCCATAGCCTGGTGGGAAGCTGCTTTCCCCCAGCAACAAGCCCCTGGCTGGGCCCTGCATGTGCAGATTCTTAAATCCCAGCATGGCTGGCTGGCTAATGGGCTCTGCTCCCAGCTCTGAAGCTTAAATCCCAGCCGCATATTTACATTTAATTAGGAGGTGCCAAGCAGCAAAACACAGCAATGAAAGCCAGAGCGGCACGGCTGGGCGGCCTCGCTGCGTTCTGATGGGCAGCCCTACCTCCCGCGCCGCAGCCAGGACAGACCGGTCAACCCCGCAGACTCCAGCCCTTCGGCATCGCAGCTGGGACCGGCTCATGCAGCAGCTCCCGGAACATCCCTGATGCCTGCCAGCTCCTGCCAGCTCGGTGGCAGCAGGCAGAAACATTCCCAGATGGCCACAGCGTTCCAAATCTGGCTCTGCCCAGAGCCCCCCGCACCACACAACCCTGCAAGTGGCCCCTGCCCATGTGCAAAGCAAGGGCGGGGACACTGGTGACACCCAGTGACAGAGGGGAAGGCTCCATGCCCTCACGCCTGTAGCCAATCATACACCGAGAGCCGGCCCAGCCACAGCGGGATGCGCACACTGGAGGGTGACAGCCCTGGCACCATCGCACAACACCATAGCGCCAGCTCGGGGGCCATCATGGCCACTCTCCACCACTCTGGGGCTACAGCAACCCCCTGAAGACCCCAAAGAAGGTCCAGACCAGGGCATAGCATGGCCCAGCTCCCTGCCACCCCTTCCAGCCCCCAAGCGGTGGGCATTGTAGGGCTCCCTCTGCCCACCCCAGCAGCCTGGTAGAAAAGCGCAGGGAGAGAGAAGAGAGCAGCAGGAACCTGGCCGGCATCCCAGACACATCTCACAGGCTGACAGGTCCATGCAGCTCAACCTGTCCTGTCCAATGTGATTATAATCCAGAGATACAGATCTATTAACCCTGCTCAAGGGAAGAAAAGCTCACCAAGGCAGAGCGGAGGCATGCTGGGCAGCTCAGCACCATCCCTGCCCCAGCCTCACCGGCCCCACCACCCGGCCCAAGTGGGTCCCCTCGCCAACGGGCAGCTCAGCAGCACCGACCTGCCACGCTGCAGACCCCAAACCCCTTGTCCCCAGGGCTGGCGCTCACCCTTCTTGGCCTGAGCCTGACGGATCCTCCAGATGGTCTTGGGGATCTCGAAGTTGTAGTTTTGGGGCAGGGCCTCCACCGCTTCCCGCAGCTCTGTGTTACCGAGGATCTCCTCGGGGATCTGCTGCACCACTCTCCGCGCAGGGCCTCGAGCTATGGGACAAATGGGGTGGCCTAAAAGGGCAGCCCACGGGCCACCAGCATCCTCGCTGCTCTCATGCCACACCCAAGGCCAAACGGGCAGGAGAAGGGGGTGGGTTTCTGGCCTTCATGCTGGGGGCACGTTGCTGGCACTTTTTTGTGGAAAATACCTCTCTTTTTTTTTTGCCCAGAAAGCACCTCTGTAACTATATTAAACCCTGAGAGGGGCTGGCTCCCTCCAAGCCGACGGGACACCAGGCACAACCCCTCCACAGCTCATCCGCAAGCACCCCGGCGGTCCCACCGAGGGGATCCCGTTATCCCACCGAGGAAAAAGCAACAGCAGCGGGTGAGCCAGGCCCATCCCCGGGAGCCTCATCCTCAAGCCGGCCCCCGCCAGCAACCGCCCCCTTACAGCTCGGCGAAGCCGGAGAGCGGCGGGGGAGTGACAGCAGGGGGATTATTCACTATTTCCAGCCCAACACCGGCACTTATGAGCCACTGAACCCTCCCCGCACGGCCCACGGGCGAACCGACAAAGGGCCACCGGCCCGGCCTCCCCCGCTGAGACAACCGAAATAGCTCCTGGTATCGGCCCCGCAGACCCAGCGCTGACCCGGCCTCAGCCCACCTGCGGCGGACACCGGGGCCACACTCCCGACCCTCACGGCGGCCGCCATGGCTCTAGAGCACGTGAAGGCGGGCAGGCAGCACTAAGCGAACCCCGCGCTAGGCCAGAGCAGTCGGCGGCCGAGAGATCGAGTGTGGGAGCGCGCCGGCGGGCCCCGACGGGACGGGCGGTGCAGCGGGGACCGATGGGGCTCGCTACGGTCCCGACGGGCCTTTGGGTGTGCGGCGGGCTGTGCCGAGAGCTGCCATGTCGAGGTTGGCCCCCTTCACGTCCAGGGCTGTGGCCCCGCCGCATTCCGGTCCCTCGGTAATGAAAGCCCCGAGGCTGCCGGTCCCAACGTCAGTGCAAGAACCGGGCGCCGGGACCGTTGCCATGGTGACGGGGCCATGTTCCCCCCCCCCGCTCCCAACCAACTCCATCCGTGTTGCGGGGCAGAAGCCAAGTCCCTGCGAGGTGTGGGGCAGGAGGGACCCGGGTGTGGCGGGGACCCCCGGGGCCGGCAGGGAACCGAGGGGGCAGCGGGGACCCCGTGGGCACAGCGGGGACCCCAGCGAAGCAGTGGGGACAGCGGCGCTCCCGGTGGGATAACGAGACCTCCAGTGGGACAGTGGGGAGGAGGCGAGGGGGACACGCGAAAGACAGCAGGGACCGCCCGAGGGACAGCGGGGACAGCCCCGGAGCCAGCGGGGTCCTGGTGGGATGTTGGAGCCGCCGTGGAGAATGGGGGGACAGCAGGGACCAGGGGGGCAGAGAGGACAGCAGAGCGCCGGGTGGGGCATCCGTGACCCCCGCGGGATAGCAGGGAGTCGGTAGGACGGAAGGGACAATAAGGGCGGAGGGCACCGTAGGGAACGGCGGGGACCTCCAGGATCGGCAGCGACCGTGCCGGGGTGGAGGGGACAGCGAGTAGAGCAGGGACGCCGATCGGGCGGCGGGACCACGGCGGGACACCGGGGGACGGAGAAAGTGATAAGGGGATGGAGAGGACGGTGGGGACAGCAGGTCCCCGGGGAAAGGCAGGGACGGTGCTGGGCAGACGGGACAGCGGGGACAGCCGTGACCCCGGCAGGCGCGGGAGGGAGCGGCAGAGCCCCGGAGGGACACCGGGATGAGAGGCGACGGCGGAGGGGACGGCGATGAGGCAGGGCTGACAGCCGGTCCCGAGGGTACCACAGAGCACCGGGAGGGGGGCAGCGCAGGGCCGTGCCCCCCGCTGGGGCGGAGAGGGCCGGGGGGGAGGCGGCGCGGGGAACGAGAGCAGTGGCACTTTCACGAACTGTCCACGGGAGGCGGGAGAGGCGGCGGCGGCGGAGGAGGAAGGGGGGGCCCGGCCGGGCTCGCCCAGCCCTGCCCAGCCCTGCCCGCCCCGTCGCTGCCCCGCCCCGCCCTGCCCAGCCCTGCCCGCCGCTGCAGGCAGCGCGGCACCGGCACCGGTACCGGGCGCCCCTTTATAGGCTCGGTCCGAGGGGGTGGGGGGCGGCGGCGGCCCCAGCCCCGAGGGGGCGGCTCCCCCCTACCAGCCGGCGGCGGGACGCGCGGCGGGCAGAGGCGCGGCCGGCGCTCCCCGGTGCTCCGGGGCCGGCGCTCCCCGGTGCCGCTGCGGCTTGGCCCGCCATGCCCCCGCGGGGGCTGCTCGCCCGGGCCCCGGCTCCACGTTCTCGGTGTAGCAGCAGCAGCCACCGCTGCCGCCGCCGCTACCGCTCGCCGCCGCCGCGCCCGCGGCTCTGAGCGCCGCCGCCGCCACCGGGAGACCGCGCCCGCCCCGGCTCCAAGATGCTCCGCCAAGGTGAGCGCCGTACCGGGAGGGCACCGGGTACCGCGGGTACCGGGGACAGCGGGGCCGGCCCCGAAGTTTGTCTCCCCGCCGAAGTTGGGGCCGCGCCGCCGGGCGCCCCCCGCCGCCGCCGCGTTACCGGCGCCGCCGCCGCCACCGAGGCTCGGGCACCCCCCGGGAGCGGCATCGGCGGCGCACGGCGGGAGCGCAGCGCGGCGGGGAGGAGCGGGAGGAGGAACGGCAGGCGCCGGGTCCCGCAGGACCGGGGACGCGGCGAGTCCCGTGGGCATCGCGGTACGGCGGGTCCCGGAGGTAGCGGGGCTGCGGCGGGCGCGGGAGGGGCCGGTGCTCGTCCCTCGGGGCCAGGGAAGGGGAAACGGGGCTCACCGGGGGACGCGGGGGGGTTCGGCGGGGAAGTTGGGGCGAGCCGTCCCGTTCCGCCCCCCCGAGGAGATTCGCTCCGCTGTGACATCACGTTATTTCCATGGCAACCGCCTGGGACATCATAGGGGAGCTTTTTGACATCACAGCGAGGGGAGATGCCGGCCCTCCTGGGGGGTCCGGGGCGGGCGTGGGGGGTGAAGGGGGACAGGAACCCCAGCTCTGCTGCGCCCCGGCCGCTCCCGGGGAGATGCCCGGGACAGCGGTGCCGTGCAGGGGGACCCCGGCCAGACCCCTCCGCTCCTGTCCCGCACCCCGGGGACGGGGCGACCACACAGCCCAGAGCCCAGCCCTCGCCACCTCACCACCACATGCCCCTTTCTGGCGAGGCTCCGGCAGCGGCAAAGGTGCCAAGGCCGTGCCAGCAGCTCCCCGTGTCGGGGTGTGGACCCCCGGGATGGGCAGAGCCCCCACTGCCACCTCGGGGATGCTATTCCCACTGGGGGGAATGTCACCTTGCGGCTGCGGGGCCTCGCGCTTGGATGTATCTCCCTCCAGCTCCCGCCTCGGCTTTTTTCAGTGTATTAACCCAACCGGGCTGGCAGGCTTGAGAATAAACCCTGAGCCCTTGGAGCAGCCCCGGTTCCCAGCCCCGGTTCCCAGCTCCGGTTCTCAGCCCCGGTTCCCAGCCTCGGTGCTGGCAGCTGGAGGAAAAGCATCATCCAGGCTGGGAAATTGGGAGCCTGAGGTGGAGTCAGGCAGCAGGGCTGCTGGCAGGGTTGCATCCCACCAGGGGTAGCCTGTTAAGGTCAAGATGTAAAGCTTTCTTTCTGAAGCTAGAAAAACAAAATGCAAATGGAAGAGCCTGTGGGCTAACGCAAAACCTATTCTTAAAGTTTTTGTCTTGTTAAGCAAAGAAATAGAGTGCCAAATAGGCTTTGTTAAGTGGCAGTCTAATTAATAATTTAAAATCTTGTAGCTGTCTTTCATTAGAATTTATCTGTACATCAACCACAAAATCAGTCAAACACACTCATTTATAAGTTAATGCCATTCCTGAATAATTCAACAGGCAGTTAGAGGAGGCCTCCATCCTGCCGAGAGGCTCTCCCCTCTCCCCTCCCGTCTGGCCGCAGCCAGGTGTCCCTGGGTGGGCAGGTCCCGGTCCCTGGCATTTGCCCCAAGTGGGGTGCAGAGGGGGACACCCCACGTGGGGGGCAAGGGCAGATGGGGTGAGCTGCTGCCGGAGCGTGGGGCTGGGGCCAAACCCTTCGGTGGGGCTCGGGGGCATCTGGTTTTGTTGCTGGTGGGAGGCAGCGTGGTCTGGTGGTGGCACTGCCACCGCCTTCGGGCTCGGGGAGGTGGCAGGGGGATCTGCAGGCGACATCCCCGGGGGAAGCAGCTCCCTGTGCCTGCTCGTGGGGGGACAGCTTCTCACGCGGTGCCATGCGGGTCAATAGCGTTTGCGGCAGGCGAGGCAGCAGCGGCGTGGCCAGGGCAGCGCTGTGATGCCCAGCAGCGTTTTGGGCCTCCCACACCCTGTGAGCTTGAGCGATGGAGACACCAGGCAGTCCTGGCGGGATTCAGGGTGGATTTTGGGCACTGAGGCGTCATCAGTGGTGTGGCAGTGGGTGACAGTGTGGGGTGAAGCTCCAGCCTGGGCGAGGGTGTCGGCGGGGCTGGCACTGCACCGTGCACCCTGCCAGAGGTGGCCATGGGCAGGAGTACAATGCTGGCGACGGAAGAGAAGGAGATTTCCAGGTCAAGGATGACACCAAGGTCACAAGCAGCCACATCTCTGTCCCTGCCATCGCTCAGCCCATCAACGAGATGTCCAGCCCTTGTGCCTCCCTGCAGGGGAGCAGCCAGTGGGCAGGGTACGGGCGCAGGCTGGGCTGCGGTTCTTGTGCTGGAGAGCCGAGAGCCCAGAAACCTTTCTGCTTATAAAAGTTTAATTTCCTAAAGAGCTGAGAGGAAGCCACAAGCTCTCTGTGCCCAGTGGAGCAAGGGGGGTGGCCGGCGGGGGAGTCAGGATGCAGCCCAGGCTGTCCCTGCAGTGGTGCTGGAGGGGAGCGAGGGGGGCTTGGGCCGGCGAAACCTGGAGCCTGGATGTGAAAGAGCCGTCGCGGCTTGGTGACCCATGCTGATGGAGCTTGGCACGGTCAGAGGAGTGGCCATGATCAACTAAATGTTAGTCCCACCTTTTGCCGAAAGTGCTGCACTCTGCACCTCGTGGCCCCATCTGGGTGCCTGAGGCCATGAGTGACACTCCAGGTGGCCTCAAAGTGCTGCCCTAAAAACAGCAGTGAACCTGCCTGAGAAACTTGAAAATATGCCTTTTCCAGTGTGTTTTCACACCCACCTTTCCAACAAGGCACCTGGTGGTGCTGGAGGTACGGGCCAGAGCCATGGGCTCTTGGTCCCCGTGGTTTGCAGGATGAGGCCATGAGTGGGATGTTGTTGCCTTAAGGCTGGGCAGGGACTCAGGTTGCTGGAAACTGCTGGAGCACTGATGAGTTTTGGCAGCAAGACCCAAAACGCTGTTTGGAGGCAAAAAAGGAGCCTGAAGGGACATGGTGGTGTCTGAGTGTGTCCAGGACCACTGCCCATTGGGGTGTCTCCAGTTCCCGGTGGTGCCCCCAGCCATCCCCAGAGCAGCACAGAGGCAAACCTCCTCTTGCAGAGGAGTGACTCAGGACATGGCCGCTTCAGCCCCAGGTCACTGGGGAGAGGCGCCCTTCCCACTCTGCCCCATGTCAGAACATCCCTGGGTGACACTGCTCCCCATCCCACCCCGGGGAGCTGCTCCAGCTGCCCCCAAACAGCTGAAAACTCAGGCTTTGTTTGCAAAGTGCAATCCCAGGTCTTAGCCACATTTGTTATAAACTCTGGTTATTAACAGCAGATTATGTCTTTAAAAGCACTTTGGTGGAGCAGCAGGCAGCAGCGGCAGGCGAGGCACCAGCATCTGAGCCACGGTGGCTGTTGTTTGGGTTCCCAGCGGGCTGGGACGGGGGAGGTGCTGCCCTGACCTGGCACTCGCCAAAGGAGGCTGGTGTTTGATTTAAGAGTGGAGGTGACAAGTGGGAGGCCGAGAGGCTGCGGGGCAGAGCCATGGGGCTGGGAGCAAGTAGGATGCTGGTGGGAATCAGTGAGGAGGAGCCGGACATCTGTGTGTTGGTGTGGGCAAGGGGTGCAGGGCACAGTGCTGAGGCACCGCTGGGATGCGGGAGCATCCTTGTCCTCTCTGGGAAGCGTGCTCCTTCCCTGCTCTTTTGCGTGACACTGCCCAAGCGCAGAGGGGGATGAGCCAGCCCAGCCCCAGGTCCCTCCTCCAGCAGCACGGCTGGAGCTGTCCCCGCTCCTGATATCGGAACCACGTCCCATCTCCGAAACTGAGGAAGCACCAATCCCCCCGTACCATCCCTACAGAACGGCATCGCCATGGAAACCCGCAGCCCTGCGCCTGCCGCCCGGCAATCAAGGGGGACACTTTTAGGAATATTATTTTTACTGATAATAAATGATGGAGGCTCAGTGCTGATGGAGGAAACACCTGCGCCCAGTGCCAACCATCCCCTGCCCTCCCCAATGGCTGATCTTTCTCTTGCCCGTTTCGCCGAGGGCAGGGCATGTGCCAGTGGGGCAGCCGTGGCTCTGCCCGCGTGCTTAGTGTGGGCAGCGGCGAGCAGCAGATGCAGGACAGGGAGATGCAGGGGGCAATCTTCTTTGCACAGATTAGGATTGGGGGGTTATTAAGCAGAAAATGCTCCATTTGGTGCAGAAAGCTCCTTTTCCTCTTTGAGCAGCACATGTGCCCACCGGCTGCTTGCTTCCCGGCGGTGCTGGCACAGTGCCTCAGAGCCGGCACGGCAGCTTGGAGTCAGCCCAGCTTTGGTGAGCTTTTTGCAATGGTCCTGCCTGGGCTGGTAGTGCTGTGACCACCCCAGTGACTCCCAGTGCCAAAAGCTGGTTGCACTCAGGGCCGCGTCTCTCCCCAGCTCCTGGCCGGCAGGATGGGACGGCAGCGGGTTTTGGCCCTGGAGAGGCGATGGCCCAGTGGGATGGGGTCTGTCGTGGTCCATCGCATCCCGATGGTTCCTGGCTTTGTCGAGAGTGTGGCGCTGGAGGTCATTGGAGATGCTCCACGTGCACCCCAAGTCCCAGCATCACCATCTCACAGGGAGGCTGTGGCCGTTGTTTACCGGGAGCAGCGGCAGGAGGGAATTTGGCGGCTGCGCTGGCAGGGCTCTGTACGGAGGCAGCCCTGCAAGCGGAGGGGAGGTGCCAGCAGCTCTGCCAGCCCCGTGTGCTGCACTTGGGAACCGCTTTTTTTCTTTTCTTTTTTTTTTTTTCCCCCCAGCTGTGTTTGTACCAGCTTTTGCATTGCTTTCCTCAGGGAAATCCTGGCCCCGCAGCCAAGGGACCCCCATGATGCCATCCAAGGAGTGCAAATCCCATCCTCGTGCATGGGGAATATCCCAGTGCTTTTTGGCCCCGTGAGGAGCCCGCCATGGCCCCGGGTCAGCTTTCACCTGCAAGACCTTCACCTGGCTGGGCAACAATGAGCATCTGGGCATGGGGATGCACTTGCAGGGGGCAGAGCCCCTCTGTTTCCCCCGGTGCAAGGGCAGAGGTGGGCAAAGGCTGCTGGCTGCATCCGCTGCCTGCCATTGCCAGCTCCTACCCTGCCTCCTCGCTGCCTGCAAATTCAGCAGCCTGTGGGGTGCTGGATATGGCCACCCTGCAGGCAGCACGCTGGAACCAGGAGAGGGGCCGGGATGATCCCCCCTCGGCAGGGATGTGCCGGGGTGTTTGTGCTAACAAGCCCGGTGTATTATAATTTCAATGGAATTTAAAAAACAAAATAGTCCTCAGACAAACGGCTCCGCAGTGCCTCTGCCAGGGCCTAAGATCTGCTGCTATCTATTTTTTAATAATTGAGGGTAATAAATATGTATTTCTTTCTCCTTTCTCTCCGTACTCTGCAGCTTGTCAGCTCCCTGTGTCTCTCCTCTGATCAGACCCCATCTTCGCCGCGCCGAAAGAAAAAAAGGGGAAAAAAAAGAAAGGGGGAAAAAAAAAAAAAAAGATCCTTTAAGCAAAAAGGATTAAAGCCTTGAAAGTAGGTCTGCCCGAGCCACTCGGCTCTCCCTGCTTCCCAGCAGCCGCAGCCAGGGCCAGGGAGGGCTGTGCCGGGGTGAGACGAACTCCTGAGTCTGGGCTCGAGGGGTGCTGGTGGGCACAAAGCCCGGCTGGGCAGCAGCGAAGCCCCCGGGAGCCCGGCTGCAGCTGGACAGAGCCACCGGGCAACTTGGCAAACCGCTGTTCCCAGCCAGTTCCGCTTCGGCGGCAAATATTCCCCAGTGCTTTATTCCCTCTGGTTTTTGGATGGGGATGTTGGCCTGAAAACGGGGCGTGGGGGTTGGTGGCAGGGCCGAGCACAGGGCACACTGCGGGACCCCCCCTCGGCTGCGGGATGCTGGGGCGGAGGAGGCGCTGGTGTGAAGGAGGCGGCTATTTATAGCTTCCCTCAGCTTTTGTTCCTTTTCCAGTAGAGCTCCTCTCGAAATAGAAACAGTGCCGGCTGCGTGGCCGCTCCCGCGGCCCAGCTTGGCTGCAGGGGGCACATCCCAGCCCACGGCGGGGGGACACCCCCTGCCACAAGGTGCCATTGCATCGAGCATCGCCCCGTCCTGCATCCCTCGAGATGGGGATGGCGTGGGGTGGGGAGGGGGAGCTGCCCTGCTGCGGCCGCCCCTGAGCTGGTGATGCTGGTCCTGACCCTGGGGAGGGGTGAAGGGCTCTGGGGGCAGTGGCTCTCCGGGGGGGACAGCTCCGGGTGGCCCTGGGGACAGCAGGAGCAGCCCTCGGGAGCACCCTGGCAGGGTCTGTCCTCGTTTTGCAGCTCAGCCATCGCCTCTGCTCATCCCTCCCAGCCCCCGACCCCCTCCCCCCCCGGCCCATCTCTGATCAATATAGCCGGGAAAAACAAAACAAAACAAAGTAAATATTTAATACAATCCAGGGAGCCACGGCGAGCGCTCCCCCCGTCTGTCTCCTCCGCCAGCCGCTCGCAGCAGCTCCCCGGCCCTAATGAGCCTGAGTGCAGCAGGGATCGATGGCGAAGGCAACCTCCGCAGAGGGGTCAAGTCCACCATGTCCCCCCCACTGTGCTGTGCCGGAGCCGAGGCCTGGCCCCTCACACCCCCCCAGGGCTGCCTGCCCTTCTCCTCCTCCTCCTCCTGCCCTGCTTTTCCTCTCCTGCGTCCCCTTTGTCCTTTCTGGCTCTTGGGAGGGATGAGGGCTCTTGTCCCTCGTCCTGCTGCCACATGAGACACGAGCTGTGTCGGGCATCAGCTCTGGCCTGGAGGCTTCCACAGGGGTGTGGGGTGGATGGGACTGGATCCAGCGTGGAAACCTGGTGTCTGTCCCTGGAAAGCTGCTGCAGAGCCCAGGGGGTTTCCACTCACGATGTGACCAGATCTGCCCCCTCCTCCTCAGCAGCCCCTCACCTCCTTGCCTCCCGAGTGGGAACCTGCATCCTCTGGTGTCCCCCAGATGCACCATGTGCTGATGCTGTTTGGAAAGTGCTGGTGCCAGGTGGCTGCCAGGCTGGCCCTCATTGGGGTCTGTTTTCCAAGTTTTCCAAGTTTGGATGGTCTCTGTTGCTCAAACACCACCATTGACAGAGGGGAACTTGTTAATAGGGTCTGCCAAGTCTCCTATCACCCTGACACAGCTGACCTCCATCGGCCAAAGTCCTGTTGTGTCCCCCACCTTGCACCGTGGGTTTAGGAGAGGGGCTGAGCCGTGCCCCAAGCCAGGCATTCCATGGGATGGACAAATGCATCAACGTGAGGCCTCATCATGCCCTGGACCGTGGCTGGTTTCCCAGTGGGATGCAGAGGTGAAACACTGGAGGCAAAACTCAAGCAGACCAGATGGCTGTGCTTCTTGGCCACCATAGTGCTTTGCAAATTGTTTTTCATGGAAAAGTCAATTGTCCTTGGTGGCACCTGAGATGAACCTGGGACTGAATCATAGAATCATTTTGGTTGGAAGAGACCTTTCAGATCATCAAGTCCAACCGTTAACCCAGCACTGCCAGGTCACCACTAAACCATGTCCCTCAGCA
>JAVSBS010000864.1:0-14039 GCA_033124195.1 Coracias cyanogaster | reverse complement strand
CATCAGCAAACTGGCTGAGGGTACACTCCCTACCTTCATCAAGGTCATTAATGAAGATGTTAAACAAGACTGGGCCCAGCACTGACCCCTGGGGAACACCGCTGACCACAGGCCTCCAACTGGACCCTGTGCCATCAATCACAACCCTCTGGGCCCTATTGTTTAGCCAGTTCCTGATCCACCTCACAGTCCACTCGTCTAACCCACACTTCTTGAGCTTCTCTAGAAGGACGTTGTGTAGGACGGCATCAAAAGCCTTGCTGAAGTCAAGGCAGACAACATCCACAGCTCTCCTCTCACCTGCTCAGCTAGTCACACCATCATAGAAGGCTACCAGACTGGTCAAGCAGGATTTCCCCTTGGTGAATCCATGCCAACTACTCCCGATAACTTTCTTTCCCTCCACGTGCTTCGAGGTGACCTCCAGAACGAGCTGTTCCATCACCTTTCCATCGGTAGGAAGTACACAAACAGTCACAGGGGAAGCGTTAGCACTTCCAGTGAGATATGGATGAAAGCAATCATCTCTACCAGTATAGGCTATTTTAATTTGTTCCACATTGCGTACCACGGTACTTTCTGTGCATGAGCACACACTTTCGCGGGGCTATCCCTGCAACTCCACAGCACCGCTGGAAGCGACATTAATACCGGTATCAGCCCAGAAAAGAACCAGCCCTCCCAGACCCCGCCTCTCCTTTATTTCCCCCTCTCCCCCTGCGCAGCCACACTAACACTTCGTGGAGCTGAACCACTTCAACCCTCGGCCGGCCTCGCTGCACGGTGTAACCGAGCGGGCCCAGGAGCTCTCGAAACAAAGGCCAAAGCCACCGAGCCGCGGCAGGGCCAGCCCCGCGGGGCTCCCTCGCCGGGACACCCGAGCGCAGCCCCCGCCGCAGGACACCGGGAGGGGGGTCACGGCTGAGGGGGACTCGGGGAGGAGGCTCAGGGGGGCCTGGCGAGCCAGCCGGTGCCTCCGGGGAGGCTGGAGAGGGCAGGAGCCCAGCCAGGTTCCCCCCGGCGCCCCAACGGCCGTTAACGGCAGCGCCGCGGCCGGGGCGGGGCCTGCGGCGCGCCGCGACCCTCGACCCCGCCCGGCGGGAAACAGCCGCGCCCCGACGCCGGCGGGGAGCGGAGGGGGAAGCAGGGGGAGGCCGAAGGGAAGGAGCCGGAGCTGCCCCGCTGCCAGGCAGCTCGGCAGCGCCCGGCGGAGGCCGAGCGGGGCGGGAGGCCCGGCGCTGTCACTCACCGGCCGCCGCCTTCGCATCCGGCACCGGGGCCGCGCCGCTCCCGGCAGCACCGCGGCGGACGCAGGCACCGCCAGCCGCTGCCCGAGACGATCGATGGAGCGCCGAGCGAGCGCGGGCGGGGCGGCCCCGCCCCTTAAAGGCACCGCCCCCTTAAAGGAGCCGCCCGCGCAGCAGGAGCCGGGGCAGGGAGAAATAAAGTCATCATAATGGTGGCAACAGCAGCAACAACTGGTACTGAAGCCATCCCCGAGCGCTCTATCGAGGTCCCAGGGCAGCAGCAAGAGCAGCAAGGGTGATGGAGAAAGGCACCTGGCAGCAGTGCTCCTTCTTTTCTCCTAAAAAAGCAAAAAAATGTTCTCACCAAGCCTGCTGTGTCCCTTTTTGATGGGATTGTTCAAAATTCCATCGCGAAAGCCAACTGAAAAGAAAAAAAAAACCTAAGTGGGAAGGAGTGGAAAAGCCATGAAAGAAAAAGTACAGCAGGAAGAATCCGTTGCTCAGTGTTGCCAAACCTGGACATTAGTGGGAAAACAAATTACCTTTCATAAAACCTCAGAAAACTTAAGCACTGTAAAAAGCATCATGGCCAAGAAACATAATTTTCCTCACTTTTTTTTTTTTTTTTTCCCCAGAGATTAAAGCTGCCCAAGTTAAATTAGGAGGGTGTAATACCACAGGAACAAATGGCACTTTTCTGACTCTTTCCTGTAGGCTCTGTAAAACGCTACACTCCATCTCGCAGGGGAAAAATGAGTGTCTGGTGTCTATATTTTCTCTAATTTTCTCCAAAGTTGTTCCTGTGCTGCAGTTTTCTGCTCACATCCAATGCAGAAAGAGAGCTCTTCAGTGCTTTAAGAAAAGTTGGCATCACCTTTAAAAAAAAAAAGATAACTCTTATAACCTGCAGATAACGGATAATATTGCCAATGAAGAACTTCCCGCGTGCTGCACTTGGTGGAATCCCCTGTGGGTGGTTTTGCAGCTGATGTGTGGTGCCCATGTGGTAACCATCAGCCAGCCCTCCTGTGACTGCAGGAGAAAGCTAACAGTGACTCACTGTAGATTTGACCCGCTGGAGAGGAGAAAAACCACCCCACACACCTCTTTAGAGCAAAAGGAGGAAAACTAGTGCTGTTAATATATATATAAAAAATATAATGTATATACCATAATATATAAGTATATATTTGCTGTCATATATAATGTTGCTAATATAAATATATTACTCAGTGGAACTCCAGATGCTGTTAAAGAGATTAATCTATGCTGTTAAAGTGGAGGGAAGAAATTAGAAGTTGTAATACAATGACCTGGTAAATAGCGAGTGTGATGCCTCACAGAGGTCACAAGTAATTGCTCATTCACACCTTTTTCTAACCCATTTATGCAGATTTGACAGTGATCTGTAAACTTTACATCTCTCTACAAAGTCAAGTAAACAGATCTGAAAGCCAAGAGAGATTATTACCATCAACTTGTCTAACCTGAATATTGAAAGCTGCAGAATTTCCTCCAGCCCTTCCCACACACAGCTCTTTCTGTAGTTGTTTCTTGGAAAGACATCCTCATCATATTTTAGAGAGTCAGAGAAATGGCAAATCCATCATTACACTTTTGAAGTTTTCTCATGATGGGGCCTTGCGCAACCTGGTCTAGTGGGAGGTGTCCCTGCCAGGGCAGGGGGGTTGGAATGAGATGATCTTTGAGGTCCCTTCCAACTCAAACCATTCTATGATTCTATGTACGATGCTGCCCTAACAGGAGAAAAATAACTGATGGACATATAAATGTTGTTTGAAAAGATAAATCCATCTAGCTGCAGCATCTGTCCATTGCAAGCCTGCTTCTCGTTAACAGAAATCCCTTCCTTTTAGAGATGTCTGTACAATACAGCAGATTTACTCCCTCACCTTCCTTTGACAAACGGTACGGATTAACTGGGGTTCTGCTCCGCATAACTGCTGTCCCAGAGCTGTTCCCTTGCCTTCAAGCTTACAGCTATCGCCTTCCTCTGGGGGTGTGCAAACCAGACCTCTCCCTACTCCTGTGCGAGTTTGAGGTGAATATCATAACCAGGGAAATCTGAGGAGCAGAAAAAAGCTCAGAAGCACGAGGCTGAAAAGGACCTCAAGAAACCACCCTTTCTAGTCCTTGAGGAACGTTGCCAAAAGCTTTACTAAAGTGCAGCTATGTGACTTTTTCATACTTCTCTCCTTTGCCCAACACCTATTGTAAAAGGAAATCAGATTGGTTTAACTGGATTTGTTCTTGGCACATCCACATTTGTCGGTACTTGTCTGTCTGTCGTCTAACGCTTACAGATGGTTTGCTTGAGAATTTCCCCAAACTGAGATGACCTGATCTATAACTCACCAGCTCCTCCTTTCTTCTCTGTGTACTTAGCTTTAAGCCTGATTGATTGATTGAGCTTCCATGGCCAAGAGAGGTGTCCTCAGCAACCCACCCAAGCCATGGCAGCAGGACCAGGAGCAGAGCCAAGGAGCCCAGCCCATCCTTGCCTGCTCTAACAGGTCTATAATCCCTGCACAACCTTGCTTCACAGCATTGGTTCCACCTCCCTTTATTTTCTTGCTCCATTGATGGAACATTCCTGCAGATGTTGGAGCTGCCATAGATTTTATGAAAAATTCCTACAGGTATTTTGGTTTCCAAGCAGCTTTCCTGGGTGGTTTTATGCTCCCAAGACCAGCTGCTTTCTGCTTCCTCCTAAGCTGGAAATACCTGGACCTGTGTTGGCAAACAAACATCCAGGAAGCGATCTACTTAAATCTAACACTTCTATTTCTTTTTTAAATAAATAGATACAGAAAGAAGTTCTTTAACCTTGGCAGCATTTTGACCATTATCCAGGAGTTTAAGCCAGAAACCTTCATTATGAAGTGAAATAAATTTATCTTCGCTGAAAAGCAGGAGAGAAACAAACAACTCATGATCAGTGTTTTCCCCCAGATGATTTCTGGTATGCTTCAAGAGAAACAACATATAAATTAACACACACAATATTTTGAGTTTTCCCCCAGAACACACACAGTCACTTTTTCCACATCAAACAAAAAATACGGTCTTTTGCACTTTAAAGCATTTCCAGCAGTACACAAAATTCTCTCACTGCTTTACTTCCTTGGCTAACACCGCCCTAATTCTTCCCTTTCAAGGCCTGTCCAAGGAATCCGTGCACTACTGACCCAGAGGCATTGTTTCTCTAAACAGCACCAAAGAAACAAATTATTAAATTACTTTCTGCAGCTAAAAATACTGAGCACTGTATATACACCACAGCTCTGTCAGGGCTGTCACCTTGAGGATGTATCAGCTTAAATACTTCTTGGAACCAACCTGCATCTGCTGTGTGTATTTTAAAATAACCAAGGGGCGAAAGTTGAAACCTAAACCAACTTAAAATTTTGCCACATTTCTTTCTCAAAGATAAAAAAAAAAACCAAAACCACAAACACTTCAAAGACCATTTGACACCTTTGTCCCTCAAATCCCAAGTGAAATTCTGTTCCTCTTCTCCAGGAGGCCAAACTCTGGCAGCACTGCCTTCATTCCCGTGCTTTTGGGGAAAGCTCTGTTCATCAGATTCATTTTCAGACTTCTGAAACAGCGTCGCATGAGGTCAGAGATTGGATCTCCTGTTCTGAACCGAACTGTACCCGTGGGACAGTTCATCGCTGCACTTCCCAGCGCATCCTAGTGAAAATCAGCCGGAGTAACAACAACCTGTTATTGAATTATCAGCCCAGCTCATTTTGATGGCACGAGTGCTTTCCCTCGCTTGCCCCACTCAGTGGCTCTGCTGACACGTCTGTAGAGGGAAGACATGAGAAGCAGCCCAAGGCTGGCTGGGTTTGGCCGGTGTTTGCTCTCCAGAGTGTGCTCTGGTAGCCAAGAAGGCCAGTGGTATCCTGGGGTGCATGAGGAAGAGCGTGGTCAGCAGGTCAAGAGAGGTTTAAGCAGGGGGCTTGGACGAGATGATCTCCAGAGGTCCCTTCCAACCCCAGCTGTTTCCCCGTCTGTCTCTCTCTTCTTCCTCCCATCCTCCTCATCTCTAATTCTCCCATGGTGAAAAAGGATGGGAAAATTACAAAACAGGGCTGGGGAAAAGGGAACAGGAATGGCAAAAAGCAGTTAGTTAAACTCTGCAATCTGGGCCAAGTATAATTGTTCTTTCAAAAATTGACTTTTTAGATGATTTATGCCCAAATTAGTATCACAACTGCGTGCTGTTAGCAAGGGGTCACATTTTACATCAATTAGATATAATTATGAAGTTCCTTTTAGAGACAAAAAAATTATTTTAATACATCAGACAAGCAATTAACATTAAAACGTGGATTTTTATCTGCGCCCTAAATGTACAATCGGAGGTACCAGATCAGACAGCTTAATCTGAAATCCATTAAATACATGCCAATATTTGATTTTCATGATCTACAGCTCTACAGTCTTTAACATTTCTTATTGACATTTATTCTCGGGCACAGAAGTACATTTACATGAGAGAGCTGCTCGGCCTTGGCTTCAAATCTACAGCGATTTCCACAGAAATTTCTGAAAAGAATGTTGGTCAGTGTTTTAAAACACAGGGGCCTAAATTTAGCCTGTTAAATCTGTATTTTGCAGTGTGCTGAGCGCTCTGGCTGGGGTCCAAGAAAGCACTTACGCCTTCCCATTAACTTTAAAACACATTCAGGTCTATTATTCACTTTAGCAAGAGAACTGGACTCAAATACTTACAGTTCCGTGTGCATGTTAAGTGGTCTGTGGGACTCAGCCGTGCACCGTCGCCAGTCCTGTCCTGCCCGCAGCCGAGCCCCCGACTCGTTTTATTCATGTCACTTGTCCCATCGTGGTGGTGGGACCGGTCACAGCACTAAAAATACTCAAGCAAATTAAAAATACACAAGCAGAGTAAAACTACTCAAGCACATTCTAGATTTCAGGGCTGTTTTTTTTCAAGAGGGCCAAGCGCCCATCGTTCAAGCCTTCAGAACCTACTTTGAGGCACACGTGATAAAAGACACACCTGATGGTGAGTATCTGAATACAGTTATAACAAACATTCTGCACTGTTTCTACTTGTTTCTTATTGTTATTATTACTTATTGTGTTTTGCACAACTTAGTTGCACTCAGTGTAGTAGGAAACAAACGAGCAGGATACTAGTTGATGCTGACTTGGTAGCACCAATCTACTTTCTGCACAAACACAAAAAATTGCAATAGAACAAAATAATTAGGCGAGAAGAGAAAATAGAAAATACGTATATTTTATGTTTTGGAGAGAGACTGGGGAAAATACTTGATCAAAACTTGAAATCTAACGCGGACCCTCATCCCCAAGCGCACACACCTCCGAGCACAGAGGTACCAGTGACAATCCAAGCAATTAATTCCCACAGAAATCCAGGGACACCAAGCACAGCGTTACTGCCAGGGGCACATCCAGACAGGGCTGGAATTTTCCTAGAGAGTACAGGGGGCTGCTTCTCTTCCCTCCACACCCGCTACATGGCTCTTGGACTCGGCAGGACTTGCAAAGAACACACGTTCTGTTATCTTTTCATTTCCACGGCATCTGTACGTCCAGAGCTTCATGCCTCATTGTGTCTGCGTGTGATCATCTTGTACGTGTATTTAAATTACTGCCCTCGGCTGTGATCTTGAGGCACAAAAGCAACACCGAATTCCTTTTCCATTATATATTTTACAAAAGAACTACTGTAAAAATTAATCAAAGGTAGGCTGGTTTTTATTGTTATTTTTTTTTGTTGGGGGGGGGTAACTTTTCCTCATATTGCAGCGGTTTTGAAATTGAAACATTGCACTGCTGAGAAAGTGCCATGAAAATATAACCCGCCACATTCCAGGAAAATAAATAAGCAAGGCCACCCAAATTTTCAATTAGTGTGAGTGCAGTATGCAGGAAATGGCTGGAGAACCGTCAAAGGCAGCCTAAGGCTGGGTCGTGGACACGGAACAGTGACAGGAAGGTTTGAGGCAGGGATACAGGCTCAGTGTGAAGATGGCTCCTCTCCAAGGAAAACGGCATGCTAATAGGTTAATACCGATTTCCTGAACACACAGCCCGGGTCTTACGCGCTGGAATTTACATTCTGACAAAGGCGATTGCTGAGCCTCGAGACTTTGCTTTTTCGGTGATGAAATAACACGAGAAAGTTCAAGCCGCGTTATATATATTTCATGTTTTAAGCTTATTAAACACTCAGAGTACAAACTGTGCACATATTTTTAAGCCACCTGAAATAGCAACAGCCTCGCTGGTTTGGGAAACTAGTACAAGAAACATCGCGTTCGCCAGGTCAGGCTTGTCTGGAGTGACACCGTCGCCAGATACCGGCCGAGCCAGAGCGATGCCACTCGCAGAGCAAATCTGCCCGGAATTCAGAAATATCACCCGGTCAAGCAGGCGCGCACACCATCAGCAAGGAAACATGTTTCTCTTAGCACATCAGCAACGAACACTTTTCTTTTAGCATCAGCAACGAGAACACTTTCAGCATCAGAAACAAAGCACTTTTAGCACGCCAGGAAAGAAACACTTTTCTTTTAGCGCAGCCTTTACGGACAAAGCCCTATTTGGAAGGTATCTGAAGACTGAGTTGGACAAAACACTTATAAAATAATAAAATAAAAACCCTAAAAGGAGATGCAACATCTCTTTCTGCAAGCCAGAGGAAGAGCTCCCGCTGACGGCAGAAGGTGCTGGGCCAGAGCTTCATCCTGAAAACAAGCGCCTAAAACGTGAAGAGCGAATGAAAAAGAAACATAAAGAGCTAAAGAATCCAGCCATCCTCTCCCTACAGACATCCTCTTGTTTTACTCTATGCAGCTGATGTTGCGACTGTCAGCTGAGGGTGGCACTGCAGCATCACAGGAGACCCTCATCCCACCAGCCAGCCCATGTCCTACCTTTGCAGTGGGTGCCTAGCAGAGGGGCACACAAGTGCAGGGGTGGTGGCTCTTCCACCAGATTTCTCTTCTTAACATCAGCAGGCAGCGTTAATCATGGTTTTATTGTATTAGCAATGTGGGCATGGTCCGATCATTGCGCCAGTGATACCTGGCTGTGCTGCCCGGACCCCCACACCCATCTCCATCACAGCAGTGCCTGTACCTGGTTATCTTATTTATTTACAAGATACGCACTGTTTTCATTGCCACTCACTGAAAGCCACCCTGCAAGTCTTTGTAACGGTCCTAAGGGCACTGCAGTCATTGGGAATTCTGCCCAGATAGAGCCTGGGAAAACTGGACCACAAAAAGAGACCCTAATTATTGGCATTAGGAGGCAGAAACAGCCCTTCCCTGGGATGGAATATGGGCTCCATTGAGTGATGCACTTTCCACCTTTTCTTGGGGAAGCTGTTTTAAATAAGCCAAGTGAAAATTTGAATCAGTGCAGAATATTTTAAAGTTCCAAGTACCTACCCTGGAACCTTTTCACTTTAAAGTCAGTAGCTGAGTCACTTGCCTGTGAAAGAGCAATTAACAGAGCAAGGAAGGAAGCGGAGGGGATTGGGGGAGTTTCGGTTTGTTTTCCCACATAATGGTACATTTTTCGGTCATATGTGATAATTACTTAATCAAAAGGAATTTGCCCGGTGGTATTTCACACGCCGCCACTACCAATCACCGCAGAGCGAACGGTGCTTTGGGGTGGTGAAGGGAGAGCGTCCGTCCTGCAGAGCTGGGTGCTGTGAATGCACCTCTGGCAGTGCTGGAGCGAGCCCTGGGCAGCCGAGCGGGAGCAGCTGGTGGTTCTGGGGAGGCTGGACAACTTTTAGTAAGGCTGGGGAGATGCTCAGCCATCGTCCTGCTGAATAGAGGCCACAAAAGGGACTTCTTCCCCATGGGAGGAGAGCGCCTCGCTCCCTTTCCCTGTGAACACTGGATCCACGAGAAACGTTTACAGAGTTCCCCTCCACCAGGTTTCTTAACTGCTGAAGGATAAATATTTAAAGTATCGCAAATACGATAATCAAAACCACGTAAGATGCTACAAGAGTGTTCCCTATTGTACGAAAAGACAAAGGAGCTGCAGCTTGCAGAGAGAAAACCTCATTTTCCCGGTTTGAAAGCTGATCTGCCGCGCTATAGCATGTATTATCTTTGTGCTATATTTTTAAAACAATACCTTAAATGCCATTGGCTTAATTCTTACCATATTACTATAACAAAACTATGGAGGGTCTGCAGAAGACCAATGGAGAGAAGGTTTGGGGGTCGCATCTGCAGGGTTCCGAGCTCATTAGCTTCTATTTGGTGAAGTTCTGGGGATTAGACCCGTGTTTAAGATTAAGGACGTGCCTAAGTGCCTCGCTAGACAGGAGACAGAGCGTTTGGCACCTTGCAGGACTGAGCCCTTTGCTGGTGCTCAGGGCAGAAACATTGAGTATTGAACAAATTCCTGACGTAGAATAAAAGTTATTATTAAAAAAAAGGCCCATGTTTCCTAATCGTAATACACCCATTTAACATGTAACACTTGCCCTCAGAAGCAGGGGGCCAGCAGGTGGGGACTACCTACAGATTTCAGAAAGATAATTATGCACATAGAGTTGAACAACAAGACTTTTAGTTAAGTCATTTGGATAAAAACCCTAGTTCCGCGGAACAAAAATGGGAGCGTTGCCATTTCTGTCACAGGGCCAGGATTTTGCTCATCCCTCATTACATGACACAGGCTGATTTGGAGCCTGCTTCCAACTCCAGATTTGACTCAAATATTTAATTAAATGGCAATTTCCTATGGCCAGTGACCAAATTATCCAATAATATCTGCTTAATGCTATCAAAATTAAAAAGGTGGAAGTCATGTTATTTTAATGCAACTGATTTGTTTCCTGAATTTTAATCAAACAAGACAGAAGGATTGAATTAGCCAAAAAATGACAATAATCCAAAGGTGTTTTGAACACACCACACACCTTCACACAAGTGAAACTCTTCCTCAATTCTAAGTCCTCTTACCTTCTTTCCTTCCCTACAACTATTGCTTATGTCAAACACAAGGGGAAAAAAAAAGCTTTTGTACTTTGGAAGGCAGGAGAATCTCCAGGCAGTTTAATCACGATCCCTCTGGACTCCTGCAGATCACAGGTAGCTCCCTGTTCTCCTCTCCAGACCGTCATGCAATTGCTCTGGGGGAAAAAAATCCTGGGGAGTGGTCGTAGGGATGGAGACTGGCCCAGAGATGTTCCTGGGCTCCAACGCCTGGAGCACGCAGCAGTCCTGCGGCAGATGCACCGCCAGCATCCGAGCATCCCAGCCACAGGGTCGTGGCTTTGTCCCCACGTTCACACCTGCTCTGGAATTCCAGCCACCACCACCAGACCACCGGCAAGCCAGCACCAACCTCCACAGGAGCAGAGCATGATTAGGAGCAATTTTTACCTTGCGTGTTCTGTATGTTTGTAATTAGATGAGAATTAATGCAGAACATTCCTCTACAAATTCTTGTTTCACCAGCAAGAGGCACATCCACGCACTGGGGAGAAAGAGAAACTTGTTGTTGAGGTCAGTGTTGAGGTTTTTTTTGTCCTTCAGCCTCTGGCTACAAAAGCTACATTGAGAAAGCGGCGGTGTCAGAGTGGGTCTGACTCTCCCTTTATGTCATCATTAATTTTCACAGTAGCTACCAGGAAAAAAAAAAAATTAATAACGTTTTTCTACAGTAAATAGCGACGGAGTAATTTCAGATCCAGTGCAGGAGGTGAAGGACTAGAAGGAGGAGGAGGTGAAGGACTAGCAGACCCTTCCAGGTTTTGCTGGTGAAAGCACTGAGGAAAGCACAGCCCCTTAGCAGAGTTCTGTCCCTCATTGCCCTCCAATACATCAACGTGCGTTTCTCCTCTCTCAAGATACATCACCACAGGAAAACGCGTCCATAAAAAACCCAGCTTAGCTTACAAAGAAGTGTGGTGACGGACAGGGGAGGAATTAGGCACGCAGCCTTCTGCAAATGATCAACAAGCTCTTACGCACAAAGCTACTGGTTTTTTATGTTAAGTGTTCCCGTTTGCAGAGAGCACCAGAGGGAGCCCGTAACCGCTCAGAAACAGCCCTGCAGGCCTGGTGGGGCTGGCAGTGAGAACTGGAGTAGGAATTAAGCTGGTTTTGGGTTTTGAAGAAATACAGTAGTTGCTGATTCACCGAGATGCACATAGATTATAAAAGTTCTGGATGATGGCACTTGATACACGTAGAACTATATTAGAAAAGCCTTTTACATTTGGTCCTGACAGTTATTAACACAACTCATCATAGTGCTAGTATGCCAAAAGATATACGTTCAAGGTGAGGATGAAACGATGTCGGCAGCCGAACACCATGCAATACAGTCGTTTAGGAACAGTTCCGAGCTCTGCTGCCACATCTGTGTAACACCATCGGGTGCATGAAGACATGGGTGATGTCGTTCACAAGCTGGCCTCAGGGGCTGCTCAGTCCTAAGTGCTGGTGCCTGAGGTAATCCCTGGGGAAAAGCTGATTCTTTGGGTGAAAGAGTGAGGAGCATGGTCTCAGGAAGTGCTGAGGTGATCCTGCAAGTGTCTACACCTTAAACATTAATGATTGCAGTGGCTATCGTGGAGAAGAACTTCAAAATCTGGACTGACAGACTGACTTGCTACTGATTTGTCTATCAATTGGCTGGTCACTGATTGAGCTAAACGTTATAGGATACAAAACAAGTAAGGACTTGCAGATGGCCCAGTCACCACTTACCAGACCCAATGTTCAGGTACTTTTACCAGAGAAGGCAAAAAATAGCAACTATAAGTCGTGATTCATTACTATAATTACCTGATACAAAGGTTCTTCCAAAAGTTCAGTAGGGTCTGATTAAAACAAAGGTAGGTCCCAGGAAGAGCCCAAGAAGCTTGTCATGACGACACAGCACAGGGCGTGTAATTTGCGTGTTCTTGCCAGGTCAGTGTCTTCAGGGTGCATATCCTGGTTTTATAGATACGGGGAAAAATGAAAAGCTTAAAGTACAGAAAAGCCCAAGAGGAAAGTGGACAAAAAGGAAGAGACTTTCAGCAGGACCTGGCGCTGAAAACGCTCTTTCTTTAAGCAGCCAAGTAAAAATCAATGAAGATTAGATGAGCTCCATTC
The DNA here is from genome assembly GCA_033124195.1 of Coracias cyanogaster. NCBI lineage: Eukaryota > Metazoa > Chordata > Aves > Coraciiformes > Coraciidae > Coracias > Coracias cyanogaster. The sequence goes on along the minus strand of JAVSBS010000864.1, from coordinate 1,627 downwards.
ACTGTAGCCAAGAACTGAATCTTAACCCAGGGAGGACTCTACACTGTTTTTCTGGGCCTAGAAGAAGACACCTCGCACACATCTTTCCCTTGATGGATAACCATAGATTTTAATTGCAACATTTTTCAAGCCAACTAATAACTTCAACTACTAGCTGGCTAAAGCTGTCTGCAGGATGCTGCGCGTCTGTGTGATGCTTGGGTCCCAGAGGTGCACACAGAACACAGTTGCCTACAGTGTTTGCAGATGTAGTCACAAAGATCCACAAATAAGAAATGAAAGGAGCAAAAGGTAACATCACACTGTCTCTGGCCTTACTTCTTTTCTAGGAGACACGGGACAGAATTGCAGCCAGTTCGTTATTTGAGTACTGTGCATGTAAGGGAGAGATCAGTGGAGATCAGTTAATTTAAAAAAAAAAAAAAATATATATATATATATATATAATTAGAACATTGTAAGTAAGGGTGGGAAATTGTTTGAAAGCCAGGAAATTCTTCATTTAGTTTTCAGAAAGTCCTGACCCTTAGAGCTTCCTCATTAGGAGAAGACGTGTTCTGCCAGAGGCTGCAGAGATGACATGGCGCAGGAGAAGAGCTCATGCCTCAGACAGGTAGAAAGGGACGTCCCATCGGTGGAGAGAAGTCCACCCTGCCGAAGCAGCCCTGGAAGGGGCCAGTCGCTCGGGGACACGCGTGTAGCTCAGCCAGGCACCCGGTGGGCCTGGCAGCTGGCTCCGGGGCTGCGTTACAGACCCCACTCACGGAGCTGGCTCCCCCGGGCTCAGCTCCCTCCTCACCCCCATTCCCACGGCTCAGCACAGTTGGGGACCTGTCGCTCCCTGCCCATCTCTCTTTGAGCCCATGAGTCACTTCCTCTCCTCAGATCCCACCTTTCAAAACTTCCTTTTTCCTTTCTGGGGGTATGTCTGAAAGCTCTTGGAAAGCGGGCGCTGGGTTACTTACCCTCGGACAAAAGCACTGCTGGAAAAGACATCTTCTCCTGTCTGAGGACATCCAGCCGTGTTTTTGCAGTCTCCCATTTGTGCAGTAACTCCTCAGCTTGCTGGGGCTTTGGGGTGGTGCTGGAGGGCTCCTCACCATGTCCCCTGCCCAGCTCACCCCACCGGCCCCGCTTCAGAGAGGAGCAGCCCCGGTGTTCAGCTGCAGCTGGAAGGAAGGCAAGAAAGGAAAACCAAAGCAACTTTGATGTTAAAAATGGGGTTTCATTTATCCCCTGGTTTTTGAGCTGTTAAGAATTCAGGTTTTGAGGTTTTTCTCTACAGCCATGAGGGTTAGAAATCTGTTTCTTGAAGAGCAGCACTCCCCCTGAAATGAGGAGTGGCTCATGTCTTCTGAGGAGCAGCTGAGGGACCTGGGGGTGTTCAGCCCAGAGAAAAGGAGGCCCAGGGGAGACCTTCTGGCTGTCACCAACTCCCTGAAAGGAGCTTGGAGCCAGGTAGGGTCGGGCTCTTCTCCCAAGGAAGAAGAGATAGGATAACAGCCTCAAATTTTGCCAGGTGAGGTTTAGGCTGGGTATTAGGAAAAACTTCTTCCCCACAAGGGTTGTGAAGGGCTGCCCAGGGCAGTGGTGGAGTCCCCATCCCTGGAGGGGTTTCCAAGCCGTG
>JAVSBS010000861.1:34323-78338 GCA_033124195.1 Coracias cyanogaster | reverse complement strand
ACCACATCTCCACGGCTTGGAAACCCCTCCAGGGATGGAGACTCCACCACTGCCCTGCCCAGCCTGGCACAGCCCTTGACAACCCTTTCAGGGAAGAAATTTTTCCTCATATCCAACCTAAACCTCTCCAGGCACAACTTGAGGCCATTTCCTCGTCTTATCCCTTGTTCCTTGGGAGAACAGACCAATCCCCACCTCACTACAACCTCCTTTCAAGGAGTTGAAGAGAACAGTAAGGTCATGAGTGATAAAATCAAATTAATAGATAAGTCTGTTTAATTAACAGTACTACAGTGCAACCGTCCCTCAAAATTTGTTTTTAAATCTCTTTCAATTTAGAAAGTTTAAAGCTCACTTAACTCTAGTAATAATACCAGCAAATGCAATACAGAAGTAAAAATGATTTGTTGATATTGCTATGAAAGTTTAGGGAGCTCTCGGTGACAACTGGTAGCGGCACTGAGCAATACTCTGCTGGAGGAGCAACAGAGAGGTTGTTCTGTTAGCTTGTGGATAAACCCCATTTCCAGGCAGCGAGCACATCTCCTGCGTGGTGCGGCTCTGCCGGAGTTGTGCCTGCAGCTGGGACAGCTTTTCACGTGTCACCGATGTGCTGTGCTGGGCTAGACTTGCTATTTGAGTGAGTGATACCGGTAATTCATGCATTTTCTTATTCAAATTTCAAACTTCTCTTTCCACCTTCAAATACAGCCCAAAACCCCAAAAATCTTACTGGTAAGCATTTGTTATGTTTATCAATACAAACATTGATTTATAGATTAATTTCTTTGTTCTGGATGTTGATGGCACCCATAGTAATGAATTTTACACTTACAGGATCATCTTCAGCACTGTCACCCCTGCTCCTCTGCTCAAGATGTGCTGAAATCTTTCCTGGTAATTAGGTCACTCTTCTGCAAGCATTTGGTTTTCCATGTCAACGAGTTTTTCTTACTCCCTTGTTTTGTGTACGCTCAGGAAACAAAGCGTGTCTCTTTTTCAAGGTACAACTCTCAGATTTCAGTACGTTTTTCAGAGCTAGTTTTCATCCTTTGTAAACTTCAGTTGGAGGACTCTGTGAATAAATGTGCAATTCAGGAAGGTAACTATGACACAGCAAAGAGATCATGAGAAAAACACATTTACCAGTGAAACCGTGTTGCTTGGCTGCACGGTGTGAATACTGAATGCATGCTTTAAAAAGAACATTTAATAAAAGCCTCTCTTTCTTTTAATGTTTACAATGATGCAATTTGTGGATGCAGTAGTGAAGCACACTGTTGGTAAGCCATTGACCCTGGCGTGGCAGTGGATATTTTCAGGGTTTAACTACCTTGGGTTACTTTTATCTAATCGAATTGACACTAACACACCCATTTTGCCCCCCAGAATGGAGTCTATTTCTACATTGTTTAATTGCTTCCTGGGACATGTCAGTTTAGCAGTAAAAAGGGAATACTGTGTATCAGCAGCTTTTTGCAAAGCCTACAGAATGTGCAGTGAAGGTGTGAGCCAAGTGCTGTGTGTGTAAGTGTCCGCACACGTACTGCCTTTAAACGCCGCAGTGCTGCTTCAGCTCATCCAAAAGCGGTGGTGGAGCTCGACCCCAAGGCCTGGGCCTGTTAAGGGAAGGAATACATGGAACCTGCCTGTGTTCCGCTGGACACTAACTGTGTACGTGGGTCTCTTGGGCAGAAAAGGCTGTTACCTAAGGGAAAGGGTGCAAGGCAAAAGGCAAGCACCATCTGCTGCTTTTAGATAAGAGGGGGACTTGTGTGTCTGATATAAGAGATAAGGAAGGGAGAAATAGAGGCAGCAGAGCTAGGGAATAGAGGAAGAGACAGCATTTAATCGGCAACAGATCTCCAAGAGAAAAGGCAAAAGCCTAGTTCTGGCTTCTTTTGTTGAAGAGACAAAACTCTTTAAGCATGTATATTGTCACGATAATGAATCCAACAGACCATTTATCAACCTGAAGGGAGCCTCAGACATCTGCTCTGAAGGCACCAAGCTTAAGTAATACGAAAGGTCTTTGTGATTTTACATGAACAAGTTGTTCTTATCCATATGTGCTTCCGAGAGTACTGATGACAAATACCTCTTTTTAAGGTCAGCTTCTTTGAAATCTGTAGCTGCCCCCGTGTACCCTGTACACCTGCAAGCTGCTCTAAGATCTGCTTGGCTCTCTTCCCCACAGGTATAGATTACAAGACGACAACAATTCTTCTGGATGGACGACGAATCAAGCTACAGCTCTGGTAAGTGTGTGCTCCACCTTTCCGCATCATTTGTATTTCAAAGGCACAAGCACGCAGCTCTTCGGGGCAGTAGTTGTTCCTTGTGCATCAGAAGTATCTAGTCACCTGAGGCAGAGCGAGCCAGGCAGCTCGCCCCTTGAGTAAGTCACGCGTTCTCTTTACCTCCATTTTGCTTCTGTTTCATGTAAAATGGGGGACTCTGCAGTTTCTCCATGGGAGAGATGCGTAACAAATGCAGAAGAAAGGCACAAAAGATTACAAGGGTCTTCAAGATAGGTTCAAAGTACCTTCAAAGATTATAAAATACACTGGTAATGAGAACCATGAAAGTACCTTATAAAGCAAGCAGTGATTGTGGAGCAACATCCCATTGCTCAATTTAGTAGTAACAGTCAACTAAATAACCCCAGAATTATTTAAATAAAAAAAAAAGTGGTGTTATTGCTCATATCATTTAATTGATATGCAGTCTGATGTGTCTTGATCTCTACAAAAACGTATTTTACAACAAATGTTTTTCCTGTAGGGTCAAATATTTGGTCCATCAGGGTGCTTTGGTGTTACGGTTATTTGAAGATACCCATCTTCTGGTGCATTCGGAAGGACTCAGCACGTGATACACCTTGAAAACTGCAGCAGTGTTACTGCCTCTTAAATATGTTGTTTTCCTCTTTCCCTAAACTCAGGGCATCAGAGAGAGAGAAGTCAAGTCAGTGCAGGGCAAGGAGATGGAGTGTGATTTATTTTTTTTTTTTTAAGGAACCATCATCTAGATAAATCAGAGAGGTTCTAGGAACAAGCAGCATTCAGAGAATTGGAGGTGAAAATGAATTATTAAAATTACACCCTTTTCCTCCCCAAAAGAGCAATCCTGTGCCATTTCCATCTTTAGAATTGATGATGTTTATTTTTGTTTGGAACGTCTTTAATCACTGCAGTTAAATGCCTGTATGTCAAAGCTAAGTTATTTTTTGCCTTTATGATTTTCTACATAATGTTTCAAATACTAAATGCAAAGAGGGACAATAGTGCTCTGCAACGTGTTATCTTTGCTACTTGAGATTTTGTTCATCTACTTTTTTTCTTCTTCTGGCTTCCACTTTATGTAGCTTAGCAAAAATACCACATAAAGCAGCCAGAAAGGAGATGTTTTAATTCTTTTTGTGAAGGGCAAGGATGTTCTTTGGACTGCTGAAAAGAACAGGTTGGAAATATTTGTACAGTTGACCATATCCAGAAATACATGCCTTATGTTTGAAGATCTGTAATCGACCTCAAAAAGTCTTTATGGAATTTTGTTTCTTATCATGTTCTTCACTCTAAATTTAATTTGGCTTCCAAACACATTACGCAGTGCGGGTGGCTGGGTGGGGTTTTCTGGTGCATGCTTTTTTTAAAAAACCGGTGCTGTCTATGACTCTGTAGGGATGCCTTTGTCATCCTGGACTCGTGATGAACTATTGCTGCTGTAATCAGAGTTTGCTGGTTTTCCCTTTGTTTCCTTGGTCATAGCTATTGCTTCCTCCCACTTTTGCTGTGAAAACAGAATTTTTCTTCAAGCTGAACTAAATGCAAAGTCTAGTGGCAAACGTGCAATTTGAGTCATAGCCTTAGTTTTCCAAGGGCAATCACAAGAGTGAAGTTGGAAGTTCTTGTCCTCTTACCGTGAGAAATGCAGAGGAAAGGGCAGAAAGGCAGTGGGGAAAAAGTGCTGAGAGGGAGAAGTGCTCGTATGCAATGGTGACTGCTGCTGCCGGGCTAAGGGAAGAGCTGGTGCTGATCACGGAGATGAGTTAATGCAGCTGAACTCCTAAAGCAGGAGGCCACCTACTTCTTTTAAATATATATATAATTTATTTTGTTTAGGGATACATCAGGGCAAGGGAGATTCTGCACCATATTTCGGTCTTACTCACGAGGCGCTCAGGTAAGCAAAGTACAACTTTCTCAGTGCTGAGTAAGGGCTGTTGGATGAATGAAAGCAGAGTTAGCAAACCATCATGCTGCCTTTGCCAGCGCACGTGTAGATTGTGTCCAGATGCAGAAATAGTCTGAGAATAACGTGAAATGTGGGAAATAACAAGGGGCAGGGTTTTCTTTGGGGGAGGGGAAACCCCTGAGATTGAAGTGGAGTCGGTGGAGAGCAGTGATGTATATTCTTACACCTTCTGGTTGGTTACCGGAGCCAACGTTGGTTACGAAAGCTACACTCATACTGCTTTGAAAACGGTGCCAAGCCAGAGAAACGGGTAAAACTGTGGAAGGTCACGTGAAAAATACAAACATAGCCTAAAACGTGATGATATGTAATGACTTGTAAGGAAATGACTTTAAAAATGACAGACACACTAAAAGTCACTACAGCTTCAGACTTTGAAGCCTGCTGTAACTGACGCCATGTATTGGTGCTGAGGAGCTGCATCTCTTAGGTTCCAGAATCGCAGAGGGCATTGAATCTTCAAGCTACCAAATGTGACCAAAAGTATTTATTTGCTCTGACTTCCAATGTGTGTATGATCAACTAAACTTGTCCATTATACAAATAATTATTTACCAATACATTAGACCCTAACACAAAGTGAAGGTTTCTGCCCCTTAGCTGTAATCCGCACAGAGCCGGGGCTTGGTTTCACAGGGCGCTGGGGTTCTGCTCCGTTGAGAAGCTGCTCAGCATCTTCCACGGCTGTTTGAGAACGGGAGGGTTTACAGACAGTATTCTCTGCGTAATGCCTCTGTTAAACTTAAGAGGTTTGTTTTTTTTTTTTCAATACAGGGAGTAATACTAGTGTACGATATTACAAATCGTTGGTCATTTGATGGAATTGATCGATGGATAAAAGAAATCGATGAGGTAAGGTACAAGCCCAGAGCATCACTGGTCGGTAGCAGATGACTGAGGCCGGCTGCTGATGGTATTTTCTCCTGTTTTTACTGGCATTTGCAGGCAGCGCTTACTACAGAGTTATCCGAGATGCCAAGTTTACAATTTTCTTTCTATGTTTATAATTCTAGAAAGTTGGAAACATGTCAGCTAAAGTGTCTGATTTCTTTAAAGGTGTTGATGGCGAGCATATGGAGGGCAAAGATTTCATATTGTAGTCCCACTCATGCTAGAGAATTGCCACATCATCTGTGCAAGCCTGTCTTCTCCGAGGAAGGGATGTTTTTAGATCAGAGAATCACAGAATAATTTAAGCTGGAAGGGATTGTCTGGTCCAACTGCCACTTAGTCTTTAAAGCCTGAAAAAGCTTTTGGTTTTGTTTTAATTGAGGGAAGGGGGAAATGGAAGCCATGCTATTAATTTTTTTATTTTATTTTATTGCTTCTCTTTGCTCAGCATGCTCCCGGTGTACCAAAAATCCTGGTTGGGAATCGCCTTCACTTAGCCTTCAAGCGCCAAGTGTCTACAGAACAAGCCCAAGCCTACGCTGAAAGGCTGGGCATGACTTTTTTTGAAGTCAGTCCGCTTTGTAATTTCAATATTACAGAGTCCTTTACTGAGCTAGCAAGAATAGTATTGATGAGACATGGGATGGACAGGCTCTGGAGGCCGAACAAGGGTAAGCGATGCACACTCTAAATGTGTCAGTGTAGTCCTAGCTAAGGTTGAGGGTTCATAAATATAAAATAATGCTCAGAAACTTTAACCCTAATGCAAAAACATCAAAAAAAGAAGAATCAGGAATCCTGTAGTTTGTTTTCTAACCAGAAAATACCTCTCTGCAGACACAACCTGCTCTCCTTTTGTAGGGAATAACTTATCTTTCCTACAACTGACGTGCTCAGCCATCTAAGTATTACGATATAAATAGAGAACTGAAGCAGCAGGTGTTTTGGATAACACATATGTGGGGAAGGGTGTGGGAGGAGAAATGCGAGTTCATCCTGGAAGTGCAGAGTGCATGTGGAGTGCCGGGTGTGCTACTGCCATGGGGCTGAGAAAAGCATGCTATTATAACGCAACTTTTATGTCCATTTTTAAGTACTGAGTCTGCAAGACCTTTGTTGCCGTGCCATAGTTTCCTGTACCCCCGTGCATCTCGTTGACAAGCTCCCTCTTCCTGTTGCCTTAAGAAGCCATCTCAAATCGTTCTCCATGGCAAATGGCCTTAATGCCAGGATGATGCATGGACGCTCGTACTCCCTCACATCCAGCAACATCAATAAAAGGAACAGCTTAAAGAAAGCTAAAATTATCCGTCCACCACAGAGCCCACCAAAAAACTGTACAAGAAACAGCTGTAAAATTTCATAAGCTCTCTGTGGGAAAGGAACCTGGATGGAATCCCCTCATGTGAAGCACTGAACACAAGGACTCCTTGTTTAATGGTTGAGCACACTCTATGTATCACACTGCATAAACAAAAATAAGGAAAGTTAAGTCTTATTTGAGAGCTTGCTCACTACAGTAATGCTGCTTGGCAATGGATGCCATGTTCTGTGCAATGGAAAGGATGGGACGTTTTGCTGTTGGATTTCCGTGCTGCCTTTTGGTTTCTGACGCGCATGACACCATTGCTTTTTACCGGTAGATGTGTTTTCATATAGGGGATAACTATCATTATATTCAGTTCTTAATTCCATGAAATCTGGAAAGTGACTTACAGTCTAATTGTATAAAATCCTGTCTTTTGCAAACTATTCTAAAGTATAAAACTGAGTCATCAGTTTGCATCTCCAGGCAGAGGTTTCGAAAGGCAATGTATTGTATACATTGTTCAATTCTACAAAGGTGTGACAAATTCTAGTAACGCTGCAATTGTGCATTTGGATTCTTTGTAAAGCTTCCTCGATAACTTTGAAGCACTAACTTAACTAAGCTAAAAATGTATATATAATTATTATGCACATACACAAGGTTTTGTCCCATTAGTGTATGTAATAGATTTGATAAAGTTTTTGGTATGTTATTTAATACTTTGGGAAATTAATTTGTGGTTTAAAGACTTATATTTCTGTAAGAAAAAAAAAAAAATACATTTTATACCACTCTACAAGAAAGCTCTAGGAGGAAAATGCCAAAGACACTGTGGTAAAATGAACACGACTTGAAAAGCTGCTTTATAAGGAAAGAACACTATTTAAAAAATAAATAAATGTTTCTGGAAAAGAAATCCTATTATGCTTTCTTTAACTGGGGAAGGTTGTCTTTGCCTTTAGAAGAATGTGAAGAACAATGTACCTGAACTAGACACCAGGAATGTGAAGTCATCTTGAAAGCATTAATGCTTTTGATACAACATCTGCCTTCAATATTAACTGAAATATGGACAAATAACAGACATCGTTCTCCATTTGTGAAGGAATTGTGACTTGTTCTCCTGAGTAATAATAATCCTTTAAGGTCATGGTGTAGCTTCAGCCCAGTTTCTTCTACTTGTTCTCACTATTGTGAAATACCATCAAGCTCCCTATCTATTAATATTCCTCCAGGGTCAGCACAGACGTCCGCAGCCTCTGTGGATGAGTAGGGAAAATTCAAGCCAGTAAAATGCCAAAGTTATGCCAGGACCTGAACCAACCGATGCATCACGACTTAAAGAAAAGTGCGATCCAGAACAAGTCATCTCCTAGTTAAAGACTGAATGGCAAGTAAGTGCTAGGGATGGAATTCCTGTCGGATGCTCCCTGGGTGAGGAGCAGGCTCCACCTGCTGGTCTGCCCACACTGAGGGCGCTGCAGAGAAAGGCTGCAGGTGTTGGGGTGAAGTTGTTCCACTGTGGAAACTGCATCTCCGCGGTTTAACAATATGTACATAGCAGCCTACAGCTACCAGGGGTTAAACCGCACTCTGGGAGCAGTCTGGTTGTGTTTGACTAGTGGCTGGGTGCAGGATGAAGAGCTCTCTTCCATGCACATGGCTAAACTGGTTTAAGTTTCTTCCAAATTGGTCTCTCCAATCACCAGGTCATTAGTCTGTTTCCGTTCCATATGTGATGTGCCGTAGGAATGCCTACCTGGAGAGAGCCTTACTATGGATGTGCTTGCCCCAAGGTCAGAGTCTCTGTTCCTCCTGCCAGCCAGTATAAAGACAAGGTAAGAAGGAGAGGCTAGAGCAGCACTCCCCGCTTCTGGTAATGCCTGCAGTAATCCCACACGGAATAAGTCAAGTCTGAACCCGTAGTTGCAAAGGGGAAGACTTTTAAAAAGCAAAGAAGGCATTATTATTTCATATACCAAATCCTTTGACTGCCTGAGGAGAAAAAAATCTTGTAAAGATGCAATGTGATTATTTTACTATACATATATATATATATATATAAATATGAGTGCACCAAGAATAATGAACCAAGTGGTCACTGCAGATAGCTCGAGGACTGTAATAAGCCATTGTAAACTGAGAAGCCATAGTAATTTCCAAACCAAAGTCTGCACTGGAGAAGAGTAGGTCACAAATCTGAAACATAACATCAAGCCCTGGACGTGGACAGTACAGAGTACAGAGAAGGAAGCGAATGCACGTGAAGGATATGGAATAGGTGGCAGTTGTGTGAGCGCACACAAGATATGGGCTTTCAGCTAATCATACAGACAAGAAATAGTTCAGCTTGGAAGAAACCTGAAGGTGGTGTTTGGGTTTGGTGGTGGTGTTTGTTTTTTTTGTTTGTCAGATTAGGAGATCCCCTGTTTTAGCATATTCTAACTGTATTTGTTCTCACATACTTAGTATGCCCTTGATGTGGGAGCTTCCTCCCCAATGGTGCTTTAGCCTGGGTGGGGGCTCAGGGGCCGCACTGTCCTGACCTGGGGTTCCACCTGCCCTCGCACCAGGTGCCTGCTCTCTCTTTACCAGACCTGGCTCACCCCTCCCAGGCCCAAGGCCAGCAGCACTGGCGCCGGAGTGATTCCCCGGGGAGGTGGGGGCTCCCTTGTGTGGACGCGGGGATCCCATGCAGGGTTGGAGGGGACAAAGCCCCAGGCCCGTGCTCCTCAGGAGCCAGCCCAGAGATGAGGGACAGGCCCCGGCCCCCGCCGGCTCCTCCCCGCAGTGGGGCCCTGGGCCTGCGCGACCCTCGGGGCACAGCCTCCCCGAAACAGCCCCTTCAGAAAACCCCTCTTCCTCCCAGAGACGTCTACCTGGAGCAGAAACTCCTCCTCCTGCCCGGCGGTCGCTCTCCCCCGCTCCCCTCCCTCAGCGCGCCCGCCGCCATTTCCGAGCCGGCCGGCGGGGCGTGGCGCGGCGCCGCTCGATTGCTCGGCGCTCCTCGCTCAGGCGGGTGGATGGCCGCTGCGCTCGGCAGCGCTGCCTGCCGGCGTCGGAAGCAGCCGGCGGCCTGTGCGCCTCGGCTCGGCTCGGCTCGGCTCGGCTCGGCTCGGCTCGGTTCCGCTCGGCCCAGCCCGGCTCGGGCGGGCTCCGCGGCGGGGCTGAGGCGGGCGCCCGGCGCCGCTATGGTTTAAAGGGCGGCGGGCGGACGCGAACGGGCAGGAGCCATGAACCTGCTCCCGGCCAACCCGCACGGCAACGGGCTGCTCTACGCCGGCTTCAACCAGGACCACGGTGAGGTGGCGGGGCCGGGCCGGGGGGACTGTGGGGCGCGGCGCCGTGAAGGGAGCGGGCCTCGCCCGGCGCGGGGCCCGGGGCCGGCCCGCTGCGAAGGCTCCCCCCTCCCGGGCCCTGCCCTGGGGAGCCGGCTTGTGCTGGCGCAGGGGCGGCGGTTACCGGTTGGGAGCCCGGCCGGGGTAACCACCAGGAGCCGGTGCGGGGGCGGGGTGCCCCGCCTGGGCCTGCGGCGGCTCCGGCGGCGGTGAGTAGCCAGGCCCCGGCGTGAGCCGCCGCCGCTGCGGGAGCACGGGCGGGCTGCCCTGGGCCTGCACCCCGTCCCGGGGGAGCGGGGCGGGCGGGGCGCGCTGTCCCTGGCCGGGGTCCGGCCGCTGCGGTGGGTGTCGCCCCTGCGCGGAAAAGCCGGGCAGGCTGTTGGCGGAGGTGCCATTTACCCGTTCTCCGGGTGTTTCGGCTCTGGGCTGCCGGTTTGTGCACCCAGCCTCTCGGAGAGCTGGGGGGAGCGGGAGGAACCGCCGTGTTCAACGTGCCTCGCCAAATCCGCCTGCCCCTCAGATGGTGGTTCGGTTCTTGCTGCAAGTTGTGCTGTATCGAAGTGGCCAACCTCCCTGGCTGTAGAGGTCTGCCTTAAAACCTGCGCTTTGAGGGATGTTCTTTTGAAACTATTACTGAAAAGGCAACTTGCAAAATACCCTTTTCTCAGTGTCAGTACTTGGCATTCAAAATCAGTGGTGTAACTTTTTTTTTTTCTTCCTTTTGCCTGATTTGTATTTTAAAAATTATGGTTAAAACTACTAATCGTACTGGCAGAGAAGTGGGGATACGCGGCCCTCACTGTGTGCTTGGCTTATTTTTTCTTCGTTAGAAAGGGGAAGGCCTTCTCTGGAAAGGGCATATGCCCTTTGTGCATATGCCTCGTCTTGCTTTTGCAATATAAAAATAGCACTGGTCCTATGAGTAAGTGTCATTTTTGTGGAATAGGAATAGAAGGTCATCATTTTGTAACATCCTTTTGTCTTAACAAATAGTCTCTTGCCTAAGACCGTCTTGCAGCTTCTGTCATTGTAGGCTGTAGCTCATACACCTGTTGCCAACGCTGCTGAAGTTGTGTGTGAACACAAATTATTCTGTTTATTTTAGTCTAACGCCTCTGATGACCTTTTGTCAGTAGTATATCCAGCTGTTAACGAACCGAGCTTCTTGGTAGCTCCCTTCATGCTATCCTGTTGACTTGAAGACGACAGAATCGTCTGGTTTTCAGTAACTCTGTGCTTGTTTTCATCTTGTCTTCACAACAGAGATTTGCAAGGATGAGCTTCATTTCAGATCTGGGTCTGTGATGAAGTGGTAACATTTGATGCTTGCCCCGTGATGGGGCTGGGTTATAAGGAGTACTGTAAGAAGTTAAATTTCTCTTTTACTGCAGAATGCCTTTAGAAGATCACTTGAGTGTATAAACCTTGTTCTTTGTTGCAGAAGCTTCCTCAAATTCTGTAGCAGTAAATGCAAAGTAAACACTTATTTTTAATAATGTTGAATCCAAAGTACTTTAAGGAATCTGCCTTTGGAATTTGTGAAATGACAGTATTCAAGTCCCATTCTACCAAGCCTAGCAAGCCAAGTGAAGAACAGTAAAAAACTTGAAAATAATACATTTGGCTTTCCTCTGCCAGCTTCTGGAGCTCTTCCTGCTGTGAAAGACTTTTGAGCTGTAGGTAGCACACCAACTTTTTATTAGTTTAGGGCCTTTGTGAAGTGTTAAAGGACAAGTAATTCTTTGGCTGTTCAGGGAAGAGTAGATAAGAAGAAAAGCTCCCTTCTTCCTTGTTGCTTCTACCAAAAATAGAAATATGAGTCACTTGAGTGCTGGAGCTTAGTAGTGGGAATGTCTGCATATATTGTCACAATAACCTAATTTCTTGGTAATTTAAGACTAGCCAATCCCATAATGAAGGGAAGTTGGGAGGAATCGCCTAATAAGTCTCTTCAACTCTTAACTTCCATGACTGACAAGTCCTAGAGGTAGCATCAGCAGTTTTTCTGAAACGTGCTTCCCTTCATCTGTTTTGAGTGATACTGTATTTTCATACATTTTCATTTGCCACTTTCGGTTTTAAACTAAAAAATAAAGAAACAATGTACCCCCCCCCAAAAAAATGGCAGGCCCATATTACGTGTTTTAAAACTGAATACTCCTACTTTAGGTTCTTCATTTCAAGCTGGTGTACTCCAGATTTCAGCCACTTCTGTAATGCTTTCAGAAGGACATTAAAGTGCTTTACAGAATTGAATGGACAAAACATCACAAGAAATTCCCGTACTGGAAACTGTGTGTGTAAATCGCTGACACGTTTCTCTTATGTGAACACTGAGGTGTGGACTTGTTTTCGTGTCGAAACACTTGGCTTATTCATTTGCTGTCCTTCAGTGGACTGAAGTGCTTAGCTATAGGAGCTGTAATGGTAGAGTCAGAATCTGTGCTCTCCGTTATGGCTTTGGACAAAATCTGCTGTGGCCAGAAAAACTAGTGTGCTAGGAACGGCATCTGCCGTGGTCACTTCCCTAGACTTCATTGTTTAAATTTCTGGATCTTAGGCCCTAAGACCTGCAGGTTTCTTTAGGTCAGCATGTCCCCTTCAGCTTGTGACATCTTCTAGGATGGGCGATAGTTTAACCCTTCCTTTTGGTCTTTGATTTTAGAAAAACAAACAACTGGGACTGTTGGCAAATAGTACTTTTAGTGTAGGAACCAGCACAACTGCAGGTTAGGGTAATAATTCTGTAATAATTTTTTTTTTTTTTTTTAATTTTTTTCTTTTTTTTCAGTTTCTGAGTTGTCTCTGTCAGTGGCTCTTTGACAGCATGTCTGACCCTAATGAAAATGAGATGTGAACTTCCTGGGGAAGCAGGTGTAGAGGTGTACCTACTATTGCAGCAATTCCCCCTTCAGGCAGCCCCTCTCCAGCTCTCTCATACATAAGACCTTACAAGCTGTAGCTGTTGAATTTGTGACCCCCCTGGCAAACGCTGGGCTCAGTTAGATGGGAAGCACTGGCTCCAAAGCGATTCCTGTAACCTAGCATGGAATGAGTAGCAGTCATCTTCCTGTGCAGCTTTTTCCCTTGTTTGGCTCAGGAGCGCCAGGACTGAGAACTTTGTCTCTCTATCGGTAACGATCGACTGTGTGGGGGAATGTTGCCGTTACTCATGCTCCCTCTGCTCTGGGTATTGTCTCTAGTTAAAAATGTAGATATTCCCAAGACGTTAAAAGCAGCCCACGTCTTAGTCACGGGGTTAGCCCTGCAGAAGAGCTGTAGAGGTGCTCCAGGAAAAGTAGTGTCTGCGATTTATTGCATTAGGAATGCTTCGTTGGGGTTTGGTAGAAGCTGGTATCAACACAAGTAAAACTTCATGGTGCCCTTTCACTGTAGAAGAGTTTCAGCATCCCTCTCCTTTCTCCTTCCTTCAGATACAACATAGTGTTATAAAACTGTAGCTGGAAATATAATTATATGGATGCGCACTACAGCTGCCAGAACCAGATCAGTTCCCATCCTGTACAGGATGGTTTTATGCCGAGAGAAATGCTTCTATTGTAGTTTTTCTCTCTGGTTGTCCTAGTCCGCTGCAGCTTGTTGGTGCTGTGATGCCAGCGCAGCGCGCTCGCATGGAAGAGCCAGCTAAAGAATGGCGCACCGAGAAGGGAGGAGGTGAAATAAATGTGGTTGATTTAAAAGCATCTATTTCAATATGCTCACTAATCTTTCTATAATTATTATATTCTTGTTAACCACTCTCTAGGTATGTTTACATATGTAAACAAGAATTGGTTGCGCTAATTTATTAGAAAAGCTTGGACAGGGTGAAGTTGTGCCTGTGAGTCTCCTGGGTTGGACGAGTAGGTGTTTAGTGGGTTTTGTTTTCTTTGCTGTTGTGTGGTTAGAATGGCCAGTATATTGGGACTGTGATGCTGCTGTTAGTGACATTGGTAAAATAAGAGGATTAATTTGTTTCCTCTCTACACTGAAGGATGCAGGATGTAGGAATTTTTCCTTCGTGAGTTCAGCAAATAGGAACCCTCAGGGTGCTGCCAAACACATGCCCCCCTATCTCAGAAACACTGGTCTGTAAGCAGAGGATGTGTGTGATGCTTTTTTTTCATTGCTCTTGGGTTTTGATTGGTTGGGGTTTTGTGTTTGTTTGGTTTGGGGTGTGGTTTTTTGTTTGTTTGTTTGTTTTTTTAAGTGGTCCTACTTTGGGATCTCTTGAAATATTAAAAGAATCTCAGGTTGGCTGCATTATTTTCCCCAAACTCGAGTTTTTAAACTAATACTGTTGTCAAAATCAAGTTTGTTACATCTTTTTGTGTTGTGGGAGAACATTGATTTTGTTCTGCGTTAATACAATTGGTGACATTTTTTATTTGTTATATTTCTCCTGGCATCTTAACCCACATCAAGAGCTGAGCAGCGGCAGATGTGTACTGAGGGTGGCTCAGCCGCCCTTCAGTGAGCTCAGGCAGTGTTTTAATTGATTGAGCCAACAGCAGGCAAACCACAAACCAGTTTGGCGCCTGGGCTGTGAGGGCTGTCGCTGGCGTCGGTGACCTTTAGCGCCAGGAATACCTGAAACGGTCCCTTGCAGTCTGAGCCCTTTTGCCAGCTTTGGAACCATCACTCCACAGTAAACCAGTCCAGTCTTTGTAGGGAATCGTGGGTCTCCTGGCTGTGAGGGAATGGTTTTGGAGACCTTACGTGAAGGGTGAAACTTCAGTCTCTCCTTCCCCCACCTGCCATGTGATTTTTGGGTACTGGGTTTGGGGAATTTGGAGCATTTAGACAAAGCTCCGCAAATTTTACTTGGAGGATTTAAATCGTTGCAGCGCGTAAAAATAAAACCAGCCTAATTTGAATATCTCTGTTGCAGTACCTTGATGATCTTGACTGGATTTTTGATACAGTGCATATACACTGTGTAGCAACTAATCTCCTGTGAGTCTGCCTCTAGCAATGGCAGCTGCTTCTAACTTCACCCTGGCATTGCTTGGTACTGGTAACTGCATTCATCTTTTCGCGAGTGAAGCAGCAGGACAGGACACTGGTAGTTTAAAGGCACATGTGTAATTCTGTATGTAAATGTAACTAAAATAATTTTCCAGAGTATTTTAATCTGACTTCTAACCGTTTCCTGGTTTAGACTTCAGCTATTGGAATGTAACTATGGACATCTGACTTAGAAGGTTCTTGTTAGAGCATTCTTAAAAACTAGGTTTGAGAAGCTTTCTTCTGTGGAAACATGAACAACGGCTCATGCTTCCCATAGTTGTCACCACGGTGTAAATGTAGATCTAATAAGAAAGGAGGGGATTTGCTTCATAATGACTGTTGGGCCATAAAAGGTAAAATGCAGGTTTCCTTCCCTCTGGTGCATGGCATAGGATGCAGATGGGTTGGAAATTGCTCTCCTTTCCTTTCACTGTTTTCTCACCTGTCTAAAAAGAATACTGAGAATTTCCCACTTCCAATAGAGGCCAACATAGAGACCAACTCCACCTGCAAACACTAACAAAGCCTGCAAGTGGCCTTCAGCTTGAACATCACAATGCAGTTAGCGAGTCATGCTCTCTGAACGCGCTGGCTCTCGCTTAGTTCTTGAGTGTATCTCACAGTGACTATATATGTGTATATATATGTGTGCTTTTTACCACAGGATGCTTTGCATGTGGAATGGAAAATGGATTCCGAGTTTATAATGCAGATCCACTCAAAGAAAAAGAGAAACAAGGTAAAATGCTTAGTTATTATACTGTGCTAATTCTGCATTGGGAGCTCAGCCGCCTCTGGTTTTTCTGCAAGATTCTTGCTTAGCTCTCACTGTTCCCTCACTGGAAGGGTTTGAGTAAAGCCTCAAGAAAGGAAGCCCACGTTGGCCCAAAGGGACTGTCACTTATGCCACTCTGCGTCAGATGTTTCTATGCTATTAATTTGCATAAAGCTGGCTGATGGCGAGCGTCTCACCTTCTTGCTGAGGCTGAACTGTGTTACCTGTGGCTAATGTTTGTAGTCCTGAACTGGAGATGAGTCCCCTGGTCTTTCACAAGTGGGAGAAGAGTTGCTTGCCGCAGTGTTACTATGTCGAACCAAGAAGTTGTTCTGCTCTTGTGCAGTGATCCGGATGATCCGGAGCAGCAGCAGAACTGCTGCCTCTTCACTGGAGAGCTGAACGTAACGCGCCTTGTACTTGCTTAGAGTTTTATATTCTCTGTATGCTTTTAAAAAAATCAGGAGGATCTTAAGGTGGTAAAGCTAGTGTCATGTCTTAACAGAGATTACTAGATGAGCTACATTAACAGTTAGTGGGGCTTTTTATCAGAAAGCAAAGAGAACCGGGTCAAAGGAAGGGAAAATGAAACCTAGCCATGCGATTCTAACCCTAAATGCCATGCTGAACAGGCTTCCCAGCACTTCCAGCCTGTGGTGATAGAAGGGATTTAGTAAGAAGAAAAATGTATTTAAAACAGAAATTCCTATGAAACCAGGCAGGTTTTCACCTCCTAGTGCTGTAAGAGATTTCTGTCACTGTTCATGTGGCCAAAGCCGGCAAACTGTTTTCTGTTCTTAACACTAAACTGTTCCATGAGCAACGTGCTTTGGGACCATCACCTGTGATACTGCACTAAAAGGGTTGGGATTCAGGTTGAAGTCTTCTTGAGTTCCTGTCAAAACTCCCTGCCAGTAGCTCTGGACATACTTCCAGGACTCCTGTGGTGAAGTGTTTTGAGTCAGGTGGCCTTTCTGCTGTGAATTCTGAGAGGTCAGACTGTACTGACACGGAAATCTTGTCCATCTTTCATGTGTACTTAAACCTACCTGAGAAAGACAAGCTCCAAGTGGGACTATCTGACTGATTTCTGTAACCCAGTATGAAACCAAGTCTTAGCTGTTACACCCTGGCTTGTCGCTCTCACATCCATGAAGTTTCCCATCTAAGCATCATCTGTCAGAGCTGAAAAGGTGATGATTAAACTGTCTGTTCTAGCATAGATTCAGAGCACATTGCACATGCTTAAATTGTCTGGGCTTATTGTTCCTAAAAGACTTTTTTGTCATGGTGAAAATACCTCTTCATAATAAAACGTGCTGTCATGCTTTAAATGCTTTAATGGAGTTGGGAGGAAGATCTGGTGCAGAAGCGGGTGGTGCCCAAATACAACTGTTCAGGAAGGGAACTCGGCAGCCAGAAGTGTCGTTGAAGAAACCACAAGGGCTTGTATGGAATCCAGAGCTCCAGTGTGAATATCTTCCAGTCACCTTCCTTCAGCGTTGTGTAGTCAAGTCCCAGTGCAGATCCCTGATCCAGATGTTCTGCGGTGCTTCTTAATGTCCAGCTGCATTTCCCTTGGCCTGTCCTTCACACATTTTTACACCTTTCCATGGTAGCGAGCGCTTCCTCCCAGCTCCTCAGACATTTTTGCTGTTTTCTCCCTCCCCTATTTCTGACAATAGGTCTCTCCTGAGTCTCTGCCTCTAGCTTTAAAATGCTTTACTAGTTTCATCCACCTCTCCTGCTGCAGCCTACCATGTGTGGAGTTACTGGAGAGCCTTTTAAAGGAGAGGGTCATTTTTAACTCTGCTCATCTACCTTGAAGGCCGCAGATGCGGCCTCTCCTGACAGTTCAGTTCCCTCTCCCCGGTGGAATGCCAAGTATCCCTCTAAGCTATGTAAACAAAGCCAAGCCCCCACTCAAATGTCATCAAATGGAAAAATTCTTTTATTATTAAATGCCCTGGTTGGTATTTTGTTCCTTCGCTTGCACCGTAAGAGCTGGGCTCTACTTCTTACCTGTTCTAGCAGCTCCGGGTGTGCTCCAGAGAACAACACTGGAAATTCTAGTTCCGTTACATACATGAGCAGTTTGCTGCCTTTCCTTGAATCCACCAAGTCGAAAAAGACGAATCCTCCTGCAAAGAAAAAGGTCCAAGAAAAGCTGTTGGTATTTTCCCGAGTGCTCGGCATTAGCATCATAGAGCAACACCAGACTTGAATGGTGGCCATGAGGGGAAGGAGCGTGAGCTCACTGGGAAGTCTTTCTAAACATGTTTACAAACCCACTGTGTAATAGAAAAGCTCAGGCTGCCACGGTGACATTCCTTGATCTCATCTCATGCAGCATGTTTTAACAGCACTTTAAAACTTTGCTGTGGGTTTTCTACATATGAAAATGAGACCTGTCCTGACTGTGTGACAACAGTGATCTTCATCGCTATGAAAAATAAAGCGACTTCACTGAGAATCCTAATCGTAAGCACAAAATAACAAAACCAAAAAAATCTCACCCTTTTAGTCAGGACTTCTTGTCTGTCATTCCCACTCTTAGAGGTTCTGGTTTTTAAGGTCAGCCAGGGTAGGAAGATACTGTTCTTCTCAGGTGCCTGAGAGAAGTACTGGACAACATGAGCTTTTCTTGTAACAGTGGTCAAAATTAGACAGCAATTTAACAGCTCCTGACGCTTTTAAATAAAATGTATTTGTCTTTCAGAATTTCTAGAAGGTGGTGTTGGCCATGTCGAAATGTTATTTCGTTGCAACTATTTAGCGCTAGTAGGTGGAGGAAAAAAGCCGAAGTACCCACCTAACAAAGGTGAGTCTCGAGGAATAGATCTTGTCAACGCTTGCCTTGCTGTCTGTGTGAGACTGCCCAAAGAGCTCCCAAACCAAGGGCCTTGTGCTGCCGTCTGGGCTTCTGACTTGGATGGAGGGGGTGTTGCAGCAGGTTTGAGTTATGGGAAAGGAGCTGCATCCCTGCTGTTAATAGGCGGTCACCTGCAGTGGCCGGTCTCAGACCCGGGGACAGTCTGCACTTCTCACAGTTAACTTTGCAAGAGACTCTGCGGCTCTCAGTGGAGAGAAGGTCCCTGACTGACAAGCTTTGCAGGAAAATACGCTCTTTCTTCTGGACTCCTGCCTCATTTCTTTGATAAGCCTCAGAGCAAAACAAAAAAGCTGATTGTCTTAGAAAAAGGTCGTTTTATTGTCAGCTTTTGTGGTTAGAGTTGACCAGCTCCTACCTGCACGAGTAGCAGCTGAAATCCTTCTGGGTAGCAGGATGCCAGTCTGTAACGGCTTAGCTGTTGGATACACCGCTGGCTTGGCTTTCTTGGACACTGGAAGGTGTTATAAGGGAGATGATGTGGGTCTTCAATACGCCCTGATGATCTAATGCCATCTCTGCACTGTTCTAGTGATGATTTGGGATGACCTGAAGAAGAAGACTGTCATTGAGATAGAGTTTTCTACCGAAGTCAAAGCAGTTAAGCTGCGAAGAGATAGGTAGGTACAACAAATGTGTTCCAGGTGTGCACTTGGCTTCTTGTGCTCTTCTTATTTCCAGGTGCTTGTAGAACGAAAAAGCAATTTAACAACAGCAATTAAAGGTCTAACGGGCTGGGGGGGGGCCAGCATTAGGTGGTAGCAGATGACAGCTCAAGCGTACTAGTAGCTGCAACCTTGGTCTGCAAGACTTCCTGGCCCCCTGAAGTAGGGAAGGGTTCTCATGCGGCTACCGCTGACTGTTCTCCTAGGTGTGGAGGAGTGTGAAGGGAATTCAAGCGGATCTCTAGAGCAAGAACATCTGTTAACAGCTGGAGTCTGTGCATGTGTGGGCGGAGGAGTGCTGCTGTCACTGCTTTGCAGGCTCATAGCTTCGTGGTTTCTTGCACGGCTGTGAGTCTCCTGAGGGGGAGGGAGAATACAGCCATCAGATCAGCTGAAAGCCTCTGCAGAGCTCAATTACTGTCTGTCCCTGTTCTCCCCACCCCAAGTCAGAGGAACTTCTTGTCTCTTTCAGAATTGTGGTAGTCTTGGACTCGATGATTAAAGTTTTCACATTCACACACAATCCCCACCAGTTGCACGTCTTTGAAACCTGCTACAACCCTAAAGGTGAGTTGTGGGGGGGAGCTGGGGAATGGAGGCAACTCTGGTGCTGACTGCTGGGCTGGTGGGCGTCAGGTGGACGGTGCGGTGGAAGGATGTTCGTTGTGATAGCCGCCCGTTGCTCTGCTAGCTGTGGGTGGACTCTGCTGGAATTCCCTTGGTACCAGCAGAACACCCGCGAGAGATGTGATCTGCCTTCAGTGGTCTGCAAAAGGTTCTGAAGGAAAAAAGTGCAAGTGCCATAGGAACCACGTTCAAGCATGAATTAATAATAACCAGTTTTACTCATGGAGGAGGAACTAAAAGAACACCTATTATAAACTCTTGCCCTTTTCAATCTGCTAAGGAGACTTTTTTATTTTTCTTTAAATAGCTTTGCTGTAACAGAGTGATGGAGCTGATCTCTGAAAACATCCAGATTTTGGATAACCACAACTAGATTACTTTGAAATAAAGTGATGAGAGCAAGTTAAAATAATGCTACTCCCTTACTTCTCTGTGCTCTGCACTTACGGATGGATCTTGGTTTGGGATACTGCATAGCCATTAAAATGAAATTCTGATTTACCACATGTATGTTTGTTCATTCTGAAATTACCAATATTTTAGAAACTTACGTTTTAAAACTTTATTCCGTTATGGAAACTACACAGTTATTCTCTGTTTTGGTTTGTTGTTTTGTTTTTTTTCTTTCTTTTTATGTCTTTTAGGTCTCTGTGTCCTTTGTCCAAATAGTAATAATTCCCTTCTTGCATTTCCTGGAACACATACTGGGCACGTGCAGATCGTGGATCTCGCTAATACAGAGAAGCCTCCTGTAGACATACCAGCTCACGAAGGAGTCTTGAGCTGCATAGCGCTAAACCTGCAGGGAACAAGAATTGCAACAGCATCAGAAAAAGTAAGAATAATCTGCCGCTGATTTACTGCACGTTCCAGTGTGCTCAGTCCTTTGAAAACAGGAATTTTAGCATCCTTCTGTAGGAAAAGCATAGAAATTACTAACTTGAAAATTTTGTCATTGAAATAAATGTTCTGTCTGTCTTTCCTGCCCCTTTTGGATACGTGCCACTTAATTTTAAAAATAAAGGTGGGGCGGGAGATCTCATTTGCATTCTTTCACCTTTTAGTTTCTGCTTCAATTCACTTCCAAATGACTGGCTGAAATATTTGCAAATAGGTCTGTTGTACGGGAGGCCAGTTCTGCTCTGGCCCAACTCCTGTTCCAGCTGGAGGGGGGAAACGGCCCCCGCTCTGCTCATAACCCCTGCAGGTGCCTCTGCAGTGTCAGTGACAAGGGGATTCTTGTACTGACTGAACTTGTGCAGGTTTATGCTGCAGAGGGCTGAAGAATCCAACCGGCTGACAAAAACCTGAAGTTACCGCACTAGGGACTGAGAGCAGAAAGGGAAGGAACTTGCTTAGTTGTGCAGCTATGGAACAAGATTGTACAACAGAGCATTCCACTAGTGCAGTGATGGTGGGGGGAAATCAACGTTCTTCCCCAAAATTAACACTGAGAGGCTCTCTCAAATCTACTGAGATGAAAAGCACCACAGTGTGTGTAGGGACATGCTGGCAGACAGAACTGTAGGATGTGTTCCTAAATGTAGTCTTCTGTCTTCCCTAATGTCACGCTCAATTCCTCTTCCAGGGGACCCTCATAAGAATATTTGATACTTCATCAGGGCATTTAATCCAGGAGCTAAGAAGAGGATCACAGGCAGCCAATATATACTGGTATGTTTAATAGCTTCTGCTTTGTCCCCTTGTGGGTGCTCAGTGGCCCCAGGGCCATCTTCCAAAAGCAAAGCAAAGTTACGCTGCCCTGGGCACTGGGCACAGCTCTCCAGGCAGCCAGAGGTCCCAGGGCTGCACAGGGCCGGTGCTGCTTCCCTCTGCTGGGCGCTGGTGAGGGCAGAGCAGGAGCTGGCACCTGCGGGAAGCCCGGCACAGGCTATTGGGGCTATATATGGGCAGGTCCACTTCTCTGCAGAGTATGAACAGCAGTTTGGGGGGGCTTCAGCTTCACCCTGAAGTACAAGGAATGCCCTGCTGTGATCCAGAGAGACTGGGACGAGCCTCGCCCTGCGGGTGAGGGAGGTTTACTACCACAGCACACCCGAGCGCGAGGCAGAGAGGGGCTGGCAGCTGCTGGGGGCACCTGCAGCAGCACTGTGTACACCAGAAGCTGTGGGGGTGTTCCAGTGGAGCTACTGCAACTGTCTGTGTTCTCTACAGTATTAACTTCAACCAGGATGCTTCCCTCATCTGTGTATCCAGTGACCACGGCACAGTACATATTTTTGCTGCAGAAGACCCTAAAAGAAATAAGCAGTCAAGGTAGGGCTTGAGCCTTTCTGAAGCCTGCGGGCAGGGGGGGGGGCTTGTCCTTTAATTAATAGAGTTGATTCTGTTCACCACAAACGTTTAAAACATCAGTCTTGCCAAGGAGTAGCCAATACCTGTGCTACTGCAGGGGGAAAAATTGCTGTGCTGGAGTGAAACCGCAGAGTTAGGACGGTACAGTAACTGCCACACCTGCACTCTGCGGAGCTGTACAATTGCAGCAGAAGGATGGTGACTTTTTAGTGGCTATTTCTTAACATGAATGTTGTTGGATACTTAACATAAAGCAATCTCTGCTAAAATCAAGCTGCGTGGTGGTTTGTGCAGTCATTTAAAATAGGAAGCCAGAGAGGTAGCTGTAGGGTCCCTCTTTGCTAGAAGGGCAGTCATACCTAGGACCTGGTACGTGGTAGAAAACCAAAAGCCACTCAAACACAGCAGTTAGTGTGAACCCTTGTGGCTTGTTCAGACATGCCTGCAATTCGAAATCAGCTCTAGTCAACACCTTACTAAGTTGTATTTTTTTTTTCTTCTCTTCCAGTTTGGCCTCTGCCACCTTTCTCCCCAAATACTTCAGTTCCAAATGGAGTTTTTCCAAGTTTCAGGTTCCCTCAGGCTCTCCGTGCATTTGTGCCTTTGGAACAGAGCCAAACGCTGTCATAGGTAAGTAGTGGAGGGTTCCCCAGGTTCTGAGCTACCCTGGCTTTGAGCTGGAGGGAATGCTCAGCTGAGACCACCTTGCACGTCCCTGTCAGCCCAGAACGGGAGCTCTCACTGCTCAGCACCGTGAGGTCAGACAGCGCCCAGGGCGGAGGCATCGAGCGTGGGCTCAGCGCTGGGCTGACAGACACTGCACCAGGACTGACTGACCCCAGGGTCTTCCAGAGCACCCCTCTCTGTTCTGTTAGCTGGGGAAGTCAGTTCCAGCTGTAGCTGAAGGAACACAAAGGTACCTGCAACAGCTCAACGTAACATGTTTGGCTTTGTTTCAGCAATATGTGCAGATGGCAGCTACTACAAGTTCTTATTCAACCAAAAAGGGGAATGCTCAAGGGACGTCTACGCTCAGTTTCTAGAAATGACGGACGACAAGCTTTGACTGAGCTGAGGGAATGCATGGGTCAAAGTACTGCCTTGGCTATTCCACACCTTTGGAAGGACAGTATATGAATGTCCAGTACTGATCAAGTTTAGCAGACCTCACTGAGAAGCCTGGCCCAACACGACCACAAGCAGCTCTGCAGTAGTGGACTACATATGTTTAATTCTCATTTCTGCAAGTATTCATCATTAAAATCCCTTTGGGTTACTGTCATCAACTCAAGTTTTTGAGATGTGGCTTTCTACAAGCTTGTGCCTCTTGGGTTTCTCTTATCTCAACTGTGAAGTGACTTTAGATTAAACACGAGTGCCTGCCATGCTGAAAGATCTGCAGGGGGGCTGTGCAAATGTACAACTGGCCTTAGAAAAAAGGGATGTAAAACCAGAAGATTTTAGTCTTTGCTTTACTTACACTGAATGGCTGGGCGCGGGGGGAATACTATGGATCACGCTCAAATAAACCTCTACCGAGCATGGCCAGGAGCAGGAGTGCTGCCATCCCCCCTGCCCTGAGCACACCTTACAGAGACAGGAGAAGAGATGACGGGGTGGAGTTGTGGATGACTGTGGCTTGAACCACGCTTGTTCTCTGACCTGCTGCAGGGGTCGGGTGGTAGCAGTCACGTGGCCACAGCCCGCTGCTCCCGTGCACCCGCTGATGGGCGTTGAGTGGTCAGCACTGTCGAAGGTGCCAAGCTGTAGACAGCAGCTGAAGGCATGTTTGGGCACGGGCTGACCCAATTAAGCTCTCCTCAGTGCATGGAGCAGGCAGCCAGGCAGCTCCTGTAGTCATAGAGGTGATTCCTTCTGTAAGGGAACAGCCATTCCAGGTGTACAGACCACCCTCGGTACAGGTGGGACAGCTCTGCTGCCTGCTCCTGAACCTGCTGGGCTTCCATGGGAAGACGGGACAGGCCACCTAGACACGCAGCACAACAAAGGAAATGAGGTGGCATGAAGTGTACATCTCTGCAGTGGCTTTAAACTTGCAAAGTTTTTATTTGAGATGTCGCATACTAAATACCGTTGGCCTAGGGACAGTTAGGTTAGACTAAACCGACTGACGCGTACGCTCTCTCCCAGAACTGTTCCATGGCAATTAATATTTACGGCTGAACTAAGGCACGAGATGCTAGACTAGAAACTGAGGTAGACACAAGCTCTCCGTTCATAGCACTAACTCCTGGGGGGAGGGAACCTTGCTCTTTGGAAACTTAATTTCACAGATGCTTCAACTGTGACTTGCCAGTTCACTCTAAGATTGTTTAGCTGCAAACTCTCTGAATCTGACAAGTTTCTTTTAGTGTCACATAACGTACTAAGGACTAACTTCTACGCAGATTTTGACGTCAAGGTTGCATGTTGCTTTTATGTGTGTTTAATCACAGAAATTGTTTTGCACACTTATTTGTAATATGTTATTTCTTTTAAATAAAAGTGACTAATTTTGCTGTATTCACTGATGATCACCGGCAGAGTTCCTGTAGGTTTCGGGGAATAAACATGTAACTGAGTCAATAGTGGTGGCTGTTGAAGGACAGAAGTTGAATCACGCTGCCCAGGCCCTGTAAACAGCGGATGGGAAATACACGGATTACTGCCTGGGACACGTCCAGTGGTATTTACACCAAAACAAGTCCCACTTCCAGTGCAAACCAGTTCCTGCTCAGCACTGTTCACCACACCATCCACCGCAGCTGCTGCTCTTCAGCCTCTTACCTTCCACCAGCTGTAGCACTGGAATGACCAAGTGACCGCTGCTGTCTCCCTGGAGCAGTACGTGTGTTAGACACCGTCCTCCCTGGCCGATTCCAGTCCTCTCCCTGGTGCAGCTGGAAGCTTGGTTATGATCCCGTCAGCTGCACTCACTTTAAATAGCAAGGAAACTACTTGAACAAAAACATTAAGCCTTGGAAGGTTTTACATTTCTTAATCTGCTGAAGCACCATCCCCCTGCCCTCCCATTAAAGCGATCCTGTAGCTGTCCAGAGAGACGAGGAGCGTAGCTCTTGGGTGACCAACTGATGAACTTGTGACAATTCCCCAAAACATCTGTTCTAGTGTGACAGCAAGGATGAAAATCCCGCTAACTGCAGCCGCAAACAGTGGTGCTGCACTAACACTGCAATCCCTTAATACACGCCTAAACATATTTAATTGGAAATTCCCCCTTCCTCCACTACCTGCAGACCCTTCGCGTTAACCCTGTGTCACAGGGACAGAAGATGAGGTATAACAAATCTGCCCACCTGGTGCTGGCTCCAGGCTGCTCTGCCACTGCTTAATCACATCACCTTCTGCATGATGCAGGTAACTTTAACCAAAATTCGCGTTCAGTGGGATGGAGAATAAAGCTACCTCTACAATCAAACGGAACAGTACTGAGTTAGCCACTTCTTTTGAAAATAAGTAACACTTTTAAGCATTGCACAGACCACGTAGCCACCACACTGACACCCCCGGCGGCAGCACATTCGCTGCGATGTCCGGGGCTAAGCCTCACCTCGGGTTTGGGCCCTGCAGCGACCCAGCTGTCCTGGGCAGGACACTGAGGAACTGCTTGCCCGAGAGGGGCACGTGCTCCACAGAAGACAAATTTTACAAGATCAGAATAAACAACCAGTCACCTTTTGGACACAGCCCTGCTCTGCGTGGAGATGCAGAGCAAAAGGCAGGCGAGGCAAACTGTCAGAAGTCTGCTTTATGTGACAAAAGAGGATGAAATCGATTTTAAGATGTCAAGTTGTTGTCTTCAGATGAGTATTACAGCCTGGAAGTCCAACAGCATCTATTCCTTTAAATGGAGTTGTCTTAACTCTTTGCTAGAAACGTGGCTTTGGGAGCCAGCCCTGCTCCACAAAGCACCTTCTGCCTGGAGGGGACCAGGGGAACAGTGCAGACTGGGGTTGTATCTCAGAAAAATACTGCTGTTCCTGAAAAACAATGTATTTCCACTGGCATCAGCTATTTAAGTATATGGATTACTAATTTATTTTGTATTTAAAAATAACCAAGCGTCTTCTCTGCCCTTATTTTGCCATCTCTTTCTGCAGTACCTCTGTCACTTCAAAATCCTGAAACGAAACCTAAAAGACGAGCCGGTGTAATAAATTCAACGGTAATTCCACGTACTTGCCAGCAGGAGCCACAGGATACGAGTATTTCTTTCCGAACCTTCAGGTACTCACATTGAAGCAGAAAATACAAGATTAATCAGGAAGTCAGAAAACGTGAGGCACAAGACTGGTTCTATATGTAGGCCAGAAGGGCTGTGGCAGGCGCTGCTGACCTACATACAGCGGCTACAGAACAACGTGCGCTTCAGGAGGACAGTCCTGGAGTCACACGCTACTGCAGGCACCTCTTCCTTATTAAGCCATTTCAATGACCCTGTTTTACTGCTTTTTTTTTTTTTCCTTCTTCCCCAAAGGTTGCATTTGTTTAAACAAGCCAATGACTGTTTGTTCTGGTCTGTAAGAGACCCTGTGGAATGTCACACAATAGCCCTTTCTTTGTAACAACAGGTTATGTTCTTTCAGCTTCAAATACTCTGGCCCTTTACAGGAGTTTCATGGCCCTCCTTTGATTTCTCCCCAACATTTCTTGAAAGCATGGACATGAAAACCTGACCCAGCATTCTAAGAAGTGTTTCTGATACTTGAGACAAAAGCATTTCCCCAGCTCCGAAGAAGAACAGAAGAAACATAACTAATGCGTAAAGAGGATCAGAAACCAAACTGACGTTAATGAAAAATATTCCAGAAAGTCCACATCTCATTTAACTTTCTTAAAAATAAAATAATCCACCTGTCATCATGGCCACCTGTGCTAAATCAATATATTTGTGGCAGTTTTTTGAAGTCCAGTCACTGAGTGAATACAAATCCCTGGCTGCATACCTGAAATCAGCCCCAAAAGCTGACACAACTTTTAGAAGAATGAGACTCTTTGACATAAAAACATAATTCAAAGTTAGGGAATAGTTAGGGAAGAAAACAAGTAGAAGCAGAAGGAGGAGTAAAGCTTGTTTCCATCTGCCAGTCCACAAATAAGATCAAGAAGAACCTGATGGTTAAAAGCAACCCTTGCACTTACTGACTTGAGACACTCCCTTGATCAATTAGTTTTGTGTTAGACACAAAGTAGGATTCTTAGTAAGAACGCTGAACTATAGTCAGGACACGTGTCTAGAAAGGGCTCGATCCGGTCAGTAGAAAGCAGCACTCAGTTTAGTGTAAATTACACACACGTATACATATAAAATCACAGTCACCACCAACACTCAAAATTCACCTTTCGGGGGAAATTAAATCAAGGTGCAAAATGCAGATCTAAACAGACTGTTGAAACGGCAAGTTCCACTTCTGGATTTACGTGATTGTCACCCCAACATTTCAGAGTGAACCCGCACTGCCGCAGCCACGCAAGCAGAGGCGAATTCCCAGCTGTGCCTCCCATACAGTGATCCGTACTGTGCAGTGGTTCAGGAAGCAGAAGTGCTTTTGCAGGTAGCTGTGGAGGTTAGCGTGGTACAGACTGACCTAAATCAGCACAATTACAAACTGCGTAACAAAGACTGCTACCAGTGTGATCGATACACTGTGATGTGGGCAGGGGGAGGCAACAGCTCAGAACTGAGACTGACCACACCGATCAAAAAGAATCGGCATTCACGCCTCTCCGTGCACAGCCCCGCTCTATTTGGAGGACTCAGCATCGCTCTGCTGGATCACGCGATACCCGAGAGCCGCTGGGACAATGGCCAGCGCAGAGGCAGCACGGTCACGTCCAAAGGCAAGAACATCCCGCTGCCCAGAGATCACCTCCCTAAACGTGCCACGTCGTGGAGGCACTGCCCCAAAACCAAAGCTGGCGTGAGGACAGGGAGAGAGAGGGGTCTCATGCACGGAGGACAGAACGCGCGGGCAGGGGAGATGAGTGCTTCTGTCACTAGAAGCACACGCACACTTAAGTCTATAGGTTAGAACTCCGAGTCTTTTTCGAAGTAATTTTAAAGATGACACAAAAGCTGGCTCTTAGCAGGAAGAACACAGAACAGGCACCCTGGAAGGAGCACAAAAGCAAGTAAAAAACCATGCGTCATAAAACACAGAAGGTAACTGGAAAGGGTACAACAGTTCCTGAAGGGACGTCAAATCTCTACATAAATGAATCATCTGAAGGGATTTTTCATTTGCAAGAGCAAGATCATATTGACCCTGGGATTCCGGGATGATCGGACACAAGACCAATGTACGAACGGTCACGAGCATCACCACAGGAGCGGCAGCGTGACACGAGTCCCACTCAGCCTTTGCTACCCTGCAGTACCCACCACGGCAGGAAGCACGTCACCCATACACCGACAAACCAGGGACACTTCCGTGGCCTGACGCGTAGGGCAGAGACGTCTGCGTGAGCCCAAGGCTCTGGAGATGAGCCCGTGTGAGCGTTCTTCAGCAGCGCCAAAGGCACGGATAAGCGTGTTCATTTTTCCGTAAGAACACGAGCAGTTTTCTCACACAGCACAGCTTTTGCAGAGTTTATCCATCGCAACGAGGGCACGTTCTTGTGCTGAATTCCACGCACACCACCGTGTAGAACAGCACCACGGTACAGAACCGGGCCCCAGGCCGGGTTCTCATCTGCCCCTACCCAGGAGACACCTCGTGCAGCTTGCCTACCATCGTAGGGGTCACCTTGGCTCCTCTGCTCCTGTGGCACTGCCAACATAAAGTGCGTTAATCACCCCCAAAGATACATAAATATTTCAAACACACTTGTGGAGTAATTTCAACTTACTTAATTTGCTGAATAAAATTTAATTTTATTTAAAAAATCTTATACACTATTATTCACCTAGCCCTAGTTGTGAACAGATTCTCACTTCTGAAAATAAACCACATTCTAGTCAATTCATTCAACACCAAATTAAATTACTAGTACTGAATTTTTTTTCTTAAAAAAAGTATGTTAAAACTTTACCTTTTTTTATTTTTAAAACCTCTAAAGAAAATGTTGCAATTTTACAGAAATGTTTCTTTCCAGGTTATGCTTTTTTTTTTAAATGCCTGTTATAAATTCAGCTTGTGTAGAGTTTTTTTTTCATAGTTTTTTAATATGTATTATCTGCAGAGACATCGTAACAGTTCCATTTTGTGGATGAACACAAAACTTGTACAGATTTCTCATATTTGGTCTTTAGGTAAATAGTTCCCAAAAGCTGCCTAAATAAACCACTCCAAACTGTTCAGTCCATCATGAAAATACAGGTTTTTTTTTTTTTCCTTTCGTAGTGGGAAAGGAAATATAAATAATGCATCATTATTACAGAAAATGACAAAAATCAGATTCAAATTAAGCCAACTACCTAGCTTTCACTCACCTTACTGCATGAGGAAATAAGACGTTATGTGAATTAAAGACTGAACAGCAGCCTTACGTTTAAATTTAATTTTGAAATGTAAAGTGGAATCTATTACCACGATTAAAGTGAGAAATTACCAATACATTTTAAAATGTTCAACTGCAGAACACACACTTAAAAAAAAATATTATAATAATATGGTAGCCACTGTTAGAAAACCACAACAGCTACTCTTCATGGAGACCCTGAAGAGGTCAGTGTATGACATCAAAAGTGTTACGGAGAAACCGGTCAGATTAATTTCTACTGATGGGTGCTTAAGCTTAAAAATATCGAATATACCTCTGACAAGATAATTTTACTCTTTTTAAAAGGACTCGTGATAAAGAATTTCATCTTTCTAAATGAAGAACAGTCTGTTATCTTAAACATACACAATATTAAGCGAGACTCTTGTTTTACTTTAGACTGGAAAAATATGCCAGGGACAGTCAAAGTCAACACAAAGTAACAAACAGCAAAAGGTAGCAGAAAGAGAAACAGGTAAGTGCAGCTCTGGTCAAATTCATAGCAGTTCTTTACGTCAGTTAACGGCTCATTTACATTGTAATTTCTAATCAGTTACATGCAAGCCCAAAGAAGCATTTGATCACTACACATGGTAATAAAATTTGATTAAATTTATCAGGCAACTGCTAAAATATGAAAATTTGCAGATGTAATAAAGTAGCTTTATCTGAACTTTAACAGGACAGACAAAAGTAAATCATTCCATTGGTTAAAAAAACCCTACATTCAGTTTTTTACCAAACAAAATTTCACATGAAAAGTATTGTGTGATTCCAAAGTTTCCGGAGTAGAAATGGAGTGATTTGAAATGTCAAAGACCCCATTATTTTGCAAAGAAATGAAAATACACCTCAAAAATTTCTAATTCCACATGTGAACAACAAAATACTGCATATCTACCAACAACTGCATCGGGTAGGTCATTATGAAAGGCTAGCTGCCAAGATGGAGGAAATGGCTCCTTGCCTCTGTTCCCTTTGAGGAATATACAATCGTTTGAAACCAGTTCACACTAAGCGCTTATCATGCTGCCGTTACACTGAGATACTCAGTCCTTAAAATAATCTGATCGAGATTTTTTTAAAGCTGCAGCCCTCCCCAACACTGGATTTCTCAGCATACACAGTTCGGTGGGGGCAGGGAGGAGCGGGGGTCACAGCCTCTGGAACAAGATGGTTTGTAGTTTGACTTTAAATTACCAAGTTTTAAGGCCACCTGTGTTGGGTATTTTTTCAGTGCTGAAAGTTGAAGTCTGATCACAGGGCCCCTTTCCCCACTGCGTGAGAACATGTTCCAACGTTTTAGGTGTTATATTTAAGTGTCTCCTTTTGGCACCATGGAGTTTGTTTGTTTTGTTTTTTTTTAAAAAAAAAAAGAAAACTCCCCTAAAGTTTCTAGTTCTGGCTGCCTTTATCACTCACTGCCACAGATGGGGTGTCCACGTTAACAGCTATGACTATGCTCTCTCCATCTTCTGTTTTGATACGTTTGAGTTCCTGCTGTTCTGACTGGTCTCCGTTCTGGCGCTTTGTTGGGAGAGAGGCCGATGCGGACGCATGGGTTGCTAACATATGCAAAGGACTCGCAGCAGCTGGAAAAAGAGAAGAAAAACTTCAGCGTCCTAATCCTTGTCAAAACAGACCATACTGAAAGCAAACTTGCATTTTCATTCCAATGATGAATTCCTTTATTGGTACTACGTGAGGGATTAGCAATCCCAGCTGAGATTTAGGTCCAACTGTTTCATCTTTGTACAAACCTGAAGGACATTCTCCTCAGTCACTCAACATTCATGCAGATTTGGACAAAGGTGGGAGAACAGGGAGGTATCTCCATTTTGTCAGTGGGGAAGCTGAAGGCAGAGAAGGATTGAATGACTGAAAGCCAATCTACAGCGTCATTTGTGCCGGAACTCAAAGCCCCCTATCAGCGGGCTCTGGCCACGCTGTGTCACTGCAGAACGCAGGACTTGGCCTGGAAGGAGAGCACTGCCTCGGCTGGCACATCTTTAAGGAAAGCCCCTGACACAGCCATGAGATGCGCACAGCTCAAGCAGCAATTCCTCTTTCACAGACAACGAGGCATTTACCCACATGTAAAGTAAAGCTTTAGCAAGTAACATCGAACTTTAACAAGTAGCAATGCCGAGAAACGGCACCTTTGATTAGATTCAATTGCACAATGGAATTACACAAGCAGAAATGTACATAGTTCAAACACCCTACACAAGATTTTCATCCTTCTCACTCCATGGAGGAGACAGCACAAGTCACCATGAATAGGTGAGTACAAGCCCCTAAAACCTTCCGAGCCACCCAAAGGGTCCTTCCCTCTCCTTGCTTCTCAACATTGACCCTGACTTTATTAAACCAACTATTCAAATGCCTTTGCAAATAATGCAAAATACTAATTATATATTTACTTGTTGCATTTCATGAGAATTTATCTGAAGATGATCAAATCACCTGCTTTTTTTTTAAACATCAAAGCTCCCTTTCTTCAGCACCACCGCTTTCCTGACACTGGGACAGCATTCCCTGCTAGTGGAGCTTCAACACAAGTCCAGACAGAATTCTCATTTGCTAAACTTCTTCTATTTGTTCTTAGTCAGCTATTCTAGAGAATATCTGGAATATCACCTCTGCATGTAACCAAACTGTTCTGTACTTAGTATTTACCGGTAGAACAAATACTTCAGAAAATATTTACCTGATACAAAAAGCTTCACGGTAACAGTAAAATAATTGGTTCTTGTATCTCAGCAGTCATCCCGTTTCTATGAGAAAAGCTATCCCTTGTACAATTTCTGAGCAGATGCCATAAGGAGAGTTACCTCTGAATAAAATGCCTTACAGCAAATTTATCGTTGCTTAAATAAAACCAAGAAGTTTACCCCTCATCTTCAAACCTGCATTAAGACTATTACTGCGTTATTCACTCCGGGGTCTGATTCGTAGAAAGACTTGCTGCCTACAGCCACAACTGATACGGGGAAGTATGAAAACCACAAAAGAACAATGATGTTTGAAATCTACACTAGAAGTCGAAATAAAGAGTATCTAGTTACATAGTTTTATTCTGCAATAAGAGACATGAATTTATTTTGGACTTCACAGCTTTCGGTTAGACTGACAGGTAGTAAAAGCTGCTGCTAAACTGCTTTGCGGAGAGTAAGAGCTGAAAGCACCTTCTTACTACAAACAGAAAATGTCGGAAGAGCAGCAGTGGCTCTGGATTTCTAAAGCTTTCAGATTGTGCAAATCTCTTTCTCCAAAGACACACACAAACACACACACAGATGTACGTGTGTCAACACAGACGCAGGCAGACACATGCATGTGAACACAGACCTATCTGTAGGCACACGGAAACAAATCTCTATCTCCGTAGGCCCAGTTCTCCCCTCAGATGCTTTGCCAGAGAACTACCTGGTTTCTTGCTGGTTTAGAAGTGACTGTAACAGACACTGGGAGGTGGAACACACCTCACTTGCTGTTCAAAATGTGAACATCTCATGAGGCATCTAAGCTGGAAACTCAGAGCGAAAACTCGCGTCCCTGCAAGCACACCCGTCACACAGCACGATGGTGAGAAGCGCCAGGACGCTGCTCCTCCGCTCAGTCGCGTTTCCTACACACGCCGAGCGGCCACCAGGCTTCCCCACCAAGGCCGTGTGCTGAAATCAGCTGAGTTTTCAGAGTCCAGGAAAAAGACAAGATTTGATTTTTAAATTTTAAAAATAACTTTTCAGTGTATTTCACATGACTCTCGGCTCAATTCATACATCCCTTATGACAAAAGAAGCGCGTATGAAAGCTGACAGTGATTGGTTTTGCTTTACTTAAGCTGGAACTGAAGTGGAAGCAGACAGAACACTGACCTATAAATGTCAGGGATGGAAGAAGAGTGAAAAGAAAGCATGGCAGCTAATTCACTCCATTAGAAAAACTACAGAGCAGAAATGCAGGTAATAAAATGATATAAGATAGCCTAAAGCTATTTCTGTAAACATATTTCATTACAAAAAAGCTCCTTCCGTATCAGACAACATCCCAAAGTAAAACTGTTAGAACAAGCTCTATGCACCTGCAAAGCGAACCAAAACTGAACGTGCTGCAAATAAGTGTGAATCTATGAAAATTATGAAATTATGAAAGTACTGCTACCTACTCAGCCTGCCGAGTCTGAGGGGAAGGATGGTATTGAGACAAGAAGAATCTCTAAATCTTACAGAATTTTGGTCATTTTCAGTACAGGTTCAATAAAAAACAGAATAAAAAGTAACAGTTCAAAAAGCCAACCCACAAGCAAGTCCTGTCTTGTTTTCCTGTTGGTTGGTTCTTGACAAATCATCTGAGGAGCAGTTACCATTTTAATGGCACTGTTTTACAGGAACTTCTGTTAAAACTTGTTTATATCCTGGGTTTAATGAGGAGGGAGGACGGGCTGTCACCACTAAGTACAAAGAGAATAAATAGCTGTTCAGGTAATCATCAATTAAGAGAAACACCGGTTCTTGGCAACAGGGAGGGAACAATCCCTTACAAGGCTGTAATCTGTACTTTTTTAGTAGAACTTAAGTTTTCAGTATAACCACAAAAGGCACAAGAATTCAAAACTGCAGCAGCACTTGTCACGCTGACGTTTTAACACGTACAAAGCAACAGAACATCTCGACACAATACGTACCAGCATTGCCCTGTCCTTGTATCGCAGTGGTGATAGGTACTATGTGCGTTCCGTTCTGCGTTACAGTTTTTATTGGTAGCTGGTGTTGACCTAGAGGTGCCTGTTGCACTATAGTAACTGTCTGTAAGGGTGTGGTCTGAGATGTCTGAATGATACGACTAGCAGCTCCTATTGTAGCATGACTAATAGCAGGTATAGGCTCCACTTTAACTGAAAAACAGAGGACAAAGCATTGTTATAAGCAAGAAAGTGTTAAAGAGCCATTTGTTTTGACTCAATCAACCCTCAGTGGAAAAGTATGCCGATCCGTTACCAGGTCCAACACATCCAGGAAATTATGATGCAAGATCTCTAGTTTTAGCCAAGCCCTTCAAGCGTTCATCTGCAATTAAGTTTTAAATAATAATCCTTCTATATAAAGAGTCAGCAAAACAACCAACGCCAAAGGTTCTCACCTTTTACTTCCTTGTGGTCTCCATTCTCTTGAGGTTCCACCTTGGGCTGGGTTACCATCGCAGCTTGCGTGACCACTGCCTGCCCAGCTACAGTGTAAGTGTTTGCTGGTGCTAATCCAGTCACATTTGTGACAGAAACAGCTGGTATCTGGTGGACAACATGAACTGTCTGAACTACAGGCTGCTGGGATGTCGATGTTGTCACGGGAGTTGCAACAGTGTAAGTAACGGGTTTAATAGTTTGTGGTAGCTGCCGTTGTACAGTAATTAAAACTGGTTGGCTAGATAGAGGTGATCCTACCAAGAAAGAGATAAAAATTAGGCTGCCAATATTTCTTTTAAGCTTAACACAAAAGCCTCAGAGGATTAACAACCTCCTTCATTAATGCCTGAACGATCGAAAAGGTAAAACCAGCCAATGAAGATGAAGACATCTGGCTACGCCAAGCCACACACTCAAGGCAGGGGCTGTAGTAGCTCAATAAAACCCATACACTATTTGGGTGACAGCCTTCCCCCCAGCTCTCCCAAAGCGCAGCTTACTTCCAAAGCTGTGTCTAATACTCATTCAGTAAAACTCCCTCCCACAGACAGGCACATGTGCACGCTGCAGGTGTGAGGTGGAGCGTGTCTGCGCTGGAAGGACTCGGCTCCCTGGGCCAGGCTCAGGGCCAGCTTTGCCTTCACCACAGAATGGTCACTGGCCCTTCTCTAGTACCAGAACATCACCAAGAAAATAGGTGGCAAAAGTATATAAATGAAGGTAATTAAACAAATATACCCTTATGCCATCATGTCTTATGCTCTTTCTTCTTCTTTTTTTTAAAATAGGAAATTCCTTACCGTATAAATCTATTCTTTCTCTTTTTATCCTTTCAATTCTTTTTATCCCTACCTTTGAAAGGCTGACAGGAGCATGGACACATGCAAGATGTTTGCTAATTTCTGTAACCCACATAACCTAAGGTTTTAGGGGTTTTTTTCCCCTAAAACAGAAAGAATATCAAGACAGGACAGTCCTAGACAGGGCAGAAGCACAATCGCTGCTCAGTAACACAGTGATCAAGGGTGCTGGAACAGCACACAGACAACAGTCCGTACGTATGCAAACAGAACTTGCCTGGTGCCTTTATGTGTTTATCAATGATTTGCTCTAAAATGTTAAGCGATTTAATATTTACTTTTTTTTGGTGTACATATGAAGTCTTGGTAATAATTACACATCAGCTCCCTCCCACCTCCAAGCCCCAAACGCTTATTTCAGGATTGATTCCTCACCTGGGGCACTCTGTGCAAATCGCGCTTCTTGTATTACCGCTAGTTTTGGCTGGATAGCACTAGGCTCAGGTTCCATGGGGACTGGAGATCCTTCCCTGGACAGGCTCTCGGGGGTCTGGACTCCACTGGAGTGCGCAGACAACACTCCAGAGTGATTAGGAGAGGCTGGGGCACTTCTGTATTTGAAAATGAAAGCAGCAGCTGATGTGTTTTAACTTCTGAACCATGAAGTCAGTGACCTCCCTGCACAGAGACCGTACCACAGGCTGCCCACAGGAGGGCACCTCGGCTTCTGGCCACCAGTTACAAGCCAAAGCACGGCTGGGGATCTTTAATAAAGCTTTTGTTCAACAGGGACAGAATTTAAAAGCAAACTTCAGGTATAGTTAATGGAGAAGAAGCGGCTGGATGCCTTCTTAGGGATACTCTAAACAATCTGTGAAACGTTTCTTCTGGTGGAGAAGAATGATGAGCAAATCTCAGTCTGCAGGGCAAGTAATAAAGGATCTGCACCAGCAGAAAGGCCGTAACTTTACAAAGGCAATAATTTAAACCCACGTATTTCCCCATCATGAATTCCGCTTGAACATTATCAGACTAAATACATAATTGTCATCTCCAAGTTCAATAAAACGGTAGCCAGCATTTGATAAATTTTCTGTGCAAACAGTTTTAAAATGCAGTAGATGGCAGTTAGAAATCGAAATTATAATTCTGTAAAAAAAACCCAAAGGTACAGCAAGGCTTGCTTACATTAACAATCTGATAGTTAGGTAAACTGAGTCACTTCTTTAACACTAAAAACAAGCAATAAAAACAAGCCTAGTGTATGGGGCAGCCTCCTAGTGAAACATACAGAATGCAAACACTGAGTCGGGGTGAAATTAAATTACTAAACTCTTGACTGTATCCAAAACTGTCAAGTCTGTATCAGCCTGAAGATTAAACAACAGCCATAGTCTTTTTGTTCATCTGTTTTTCCTTACCTAGAAGAGAGTGGTCCCAGAGGGGTTCTAAAGCAAGGTACTCCCCTAGGCCGCCTTTTCCTAAAAGCCTGCTCTATTAATTTGCTTTCAGAGGCAGGGTCTATCCTCCAGAATGAGCCTTTGCCTGGTTCTTCCTGGGAACGTGGTACTTTGATGAAATAACGATTCAGAGAGAGATTGTGACGTATTGAATTCTATGGAACATAAAAAAATATGTAGAATTCATATAACTTTTCCAAGTTAGAATGTGGCCTACTGCAGCAGTTCGTACTACAGGAGACTCAGGGTTCAGCTCCTCAATTCAACAGCGCTCAGAGCACTACAAAGGCAGTGCCATGAACCTGAAAGGACTCTTGCATTTTTTCAAATCTTTCCCAACAATTAAAAAACCAGTATGCTAATGCAGCAATAACAGGAATCCCATTTAATGCTCTAATGAGAAACATGGTAATTGCAACAGTTAGAACACTACAAATACTTGTGCATAATGCAGTGTCAAAAAAAAAAAAGAAATTCAGTTCTTATACACCACCCTTCCCCAGGTGTCAAAGAAAATGTTAGTTC
This sequence comes from Coracias cyanogaster, assembly GCA_033124195.1. Taxonomy (NCBI): domain Eukaryota; kingdom Metazoa; phylum Chordata; class Aves; order Coraciiformes; family Coraciidae; genus Coracias; species Coracias cyanogaster. The sequence goes on along the minus strand of JAVSBS010000861.1, from coordinate 40,784 downwards.
ATTCTGGGAGGGCCAGTAAAATACAGCATATACTGATTCTGATCTTACATGATAATCCTGTTACTGTTCCACAATTCAGAAAGAAAAGGTTAAATTACACAAGTTCCAAACACAGCTAGATTGTTGGGAGTTCACCCACAGTCCAGTCTGTCTCAACAAAGGAGTCAAGGATTTAGTGTGTCTAGAAAAACAACAAATGGCAGTAGGTTCTAAAACAGCTCTTCAGCAAGATCTTCATTACTGCACTCTAGTTTGCACATTACCTCACCCTCACTTTGCTGTAACCCACACAACTCTTCAATCAGAGAGATGCAGAAAGCTGCCAACCCCCTGAAGTGGCTGGGTCTATGCTTGGCTTTGCAGACAATTTTATTTATTGTTTAATTTTTTTTTAAGATAGATAACTCCCAAATCTCTCGAAATATTACCACTGAACAAGGAGAAAATAATGGTAAGCATACACACGTGTGGAGGAACGGGAGGAAAATGGAGAAAAAGCTTTATGTTAACAAAGGCTCTTAAAAATTTGCAAACTAACATGCAAGTCTTGCTCAATTGTCTGAGTTCGTGACCCTGATGGCAAGTTTGGAAAACTTAAAGCAATGATAACCATGTACGGTTTCTTAAACGCAAACTGATGAAACCAGAAACGGTTTTCTCTGCCAAAAATTGAAATGGGAGTAGAAAGCCAAGAACATGTTTATAAATTGTATTTATTTCTCCATATGCTAGAATAAGAGTAGATCCAAAAGTACCTGCTAAAATGAGTTCGCAAGAGAAGTCTTCAAGTGCTCAATTCAATGAGACCTTTCTATAATAAAGGATATAAATACCTCAGTCCTATTTATTAAGGTGGAAGATTTGGATACTACACACACATATGTACTGAATGTTTTGAATAATACGCACCTATATAGCCTCAAATACTATTTAAAACAAAGTCACTGTAACTGTGATGGATAGCAGCCCGTGGAGCTACTTGTGCCTGCGGTCCACCTGTGAGTGTTCTACAGCGCTTTAGCCGACTAGTGACTCAACAGCATCTCATTTTCAGCTTTTCCAATTGTTTTTATTAATAGCTACTAATTCATTATTCCAGAACATACTGTCTGCTGTGTCTGTCACCCTGGTTTTGTGCAGTACTAGACATCGAAATACGCTGTTTAAGGCAGAATTCCTTAACCACACACTACAACGTACGCGTGTTTGGTTCTACGCCGCGTACGTACGGAAGCGGTATACGCGCGGGTATTCACACACCAGTCCTCAAGGTGTTTCAGAAGAGGAAGCATAAACCACACCAACATCTTACAAACAGAACTGTGTTGCTACAACAGATCTGTTAGTGTGAATGCAGCCAGGATTCTGCGTTGGGTATGTGTGAAAGTGAAACAAAAGAGACTCCCTAGCCACAACAACGGGGAAGTCCTCGACCAGCCCAAACCATTCCCACCAGCTAGGAACACTGACATTCCCCACTAGCTTGGGAACTGCCCTAAGAGTGATTCAACTTTCATACAGGCCCTACGACAAATTAATATGTGATTACTATTTGAAAATCCATTCCTCTGCTGAGGAAGCACATACTCTTTAGTCTTCTACTTGTACAGCAAATCAAGTATTAACACTTCCTTGCTCTTCCCCTCCCCCAGCCTCTCCACATTTTACTTCCCTGAAAATAACTCCAGAGCATGCCTCTGGTGCAGATCAGGGCTGCACTCAGCAGCCACGCTGTGAAACTGATACTCCAGCACCAACAGCGTGGTCTGGATGCTGGACGGGCAAACCGGCCCGTCCTGCTAATTGTACTCTCCTGTCCTTGGCTGAAACCAGAAACAGCAGCGAAGGCACTGAACCTTCACGCGTATCTGGAAAGACTATGCCAGGCTTATTCATCCTGGGTTAGTCATCCTGGCAAATGCTGAGCTTGGTCTCTTTAAAAATGAAAAGGAGGCAGAAATTAATTCTACAGAATTGAAAGGTTTGGTCTAACTCAGTAAAGGAACGATCATGTTCACAATTAGACTATGCTGCACAAAAAAAAAAGGGCACATGATAGTGCGAGGTAATGGAAGGTAACACACACTTGTGCCGTCACTGTACTGCATGGTCAAGACCACTGTTTTCAAAGAAACCTGAACTTGGGACATTTGATAACTTCATTTTACCTCAAGGTAACAATATGTGTGTTTACACAACTGTAAGTTACAGAACACAACCAGTCCTAGAGAGCATATGTATCTTTCAATCCACAATGCCAATTGCACTTTTCTTCCCCCAAAGTCTGTCGGTACCTGTTCTAGAAGTTCAGAGAATACCACTCCATGAATGAAGCAATGCTTCAAACACAGAATAATGTGAATAGCCTACTTTGTTGGAGCACTTAAAATCAGGAAAGAGACAACCTGTTCATTTGACAGATTCTATTGACGAGGGGCTGTCAGGCTCACCAACTGACTTCTCATGACCATTTACAGCCACCACTATTACTCACAACTGAAAAAAACCAACCATCCAGAAATCAAATTTACCTGCCAGCCCTTGTCTGCTGTCCTGTAGTACGGATAATTTTTAGTTATGTGCGTATAAATTCCATTTAGTGTAAGCTGCTTATCAGGTGCCATTGTAATTGCTTGTACTATTAACTGTGCATAGGAGTAAGGTGGCTTAGAGTCGTCCTGTACAAGAAAAAAGAGAATTCTGTATTAATGAACTTTAAAGATATACACACCCCCTTCTGAATAAAAAGTTACAGAACACAATTAAATTAAGGCACTTCTGGACAACCAAAATCTTGAGGCAGAAAAGAAACTAAGACAATTTTGCTCTTCTGATCAGCTGATTTTAAGATAACATTTAAAAAAAAAAACGGAGAAACACAGAACAGTAAATAATTTTCAATGGCCTATAAACAGATATAAAATTCAAAATACATACAGACCCCCTGACCCAAAAGGGAGAGGGATAAATACATAAATCTCACATCCAATCATAAAAACCGACAAATTGTTTTTGAAGTCGGCAACGTTACATTATGACTTAGTACATACACTTTAGCGAACTAAATTTCAGAAGTCTTGCATTCACTTAAGACGTAATTTACAGGATGGATTTCAAACCGTGTTTACCTTTGGGCTATCTCCACCCGATGCTTCCTTGTCGTTTTCTGACTGGGAATTGTCAGCCATCAAATGTAGGTCAGATGGTATTACACGACTCATTTTGTACCCTGAAGAGCCTGCACCACGGGGGCTAGATGGGCAGGAATTTGCAGCACTGTAGAGCATAAAAAGAAGATCCTACTATTTTGTTATACAGTATATCACCACATTATGCCTAATCAAAAAGCTCTTCCTGCAGAAGCACACACTACCTGAGCTTCCAGGCTGGAGCTAAAGGTCTGTCAGTATTTCCATTCTAAGCCCCATCTCCCAAGCCTTTCTAACTCAGCCATGGGAATTAAAATCACCGCAGGAAGAAACCTGTCAAATGAAACTCAGGCTTTCCTCCTCCAAGGAAAAAAGGATTAACCGATTTATTAGGTTGTACTCTATTTCTGTAAGATTTGCCAACAGAAAAGTCCACTTTCGCTACATAAGCAACCACAAATTTTAAGACACTCATCTGAAACAAGAAACACATCTTGCATGAAATTCCTGCCATATGCTTGTATTCAGTCTGCTCAAAAAAGATCATCTCTCCTGTGTGGTATTTTTGCACATTTGAGAAAAGAGAGTGAGCAGTGAGGGGAAAAAAAAGAGTTCTGATTCTCATTTAAATCTAAAAAGTTACTTTAAGTGTGTACAGGTATATGCACATACATACACACATATATATATGTATAAAAATAATAAACTTATCTACAAATGGGATACATCAGCACTGACTCATCTAATTTAATGCAGTATGAGGCCAACAGAGCAGACACACTGTGATGGTGCCAAACAAAGGAGAGAAGTGCCTCCTGATAGCTCCCATTTTGCTATCCGTCACAGAGAACCAGAAGTTCAAGCGTACATAATCCCACTGTAGCACCTTTCTAACAGTTGTCCCCTTGCCTTGCACGGTCACAGGAACCACAGCTGCACAAAGCCAGTTTTCTTCCACAATTTCCATGGAGCCAACAGGAAGGAGACAGTCAGCGGGAGATGTTTGTCCCCTGTCCCTCCCCCCCAAATGCTGGCAGTTCTTTACAAGCACACACAGTTCACAGCAATTGAAACTGCAACGGATATCAACACAGCCCTCAAACTCAAAAAAGTTAACTACAAATTGGAATGACAAAGCCTGCAGTGCCCCCAGAGCCAGCCTTTTCTCCAAAGACAACTTGAACCTACCTTGAAGCTAGGGTTCAAAACATCTAGTACCTAATAAAGCTAGAGAATGTTACTTAAATTTATACAATAAAAGCTTTAACAAATTTACATCTGTCACGTTTTGTTTGCCTGCCTGGCCTCTCAGGTTTTTCACTACCTCTTTATGTACAGAAAACAACACAGGCATTGTAGACTGGGATACATACATAAATATATATATATATACACACACACATATTTATTTTATATATATATACACACATATATTCTACAAGTTTCACCTCATGAGAAATCCACCAACAATCTTCTACTAGTGATAGACTATCCAAGGGAGATTGGATTTTTTAAGTGTTGTATGAAAGAATCCCCCATTAAAGCCAAAACGTGTAACTAATTTATGTTTTAAAATATAGGTCACTGCTGTTCTATGTTTTCACATATCAACCGACAACATCCCTCCACTGTGCTCACTTTAACATATATTGACAAAGCGACACATATGGTATAATCAAAGCAAGTTTACAAGTCTTCTACAAAACAGGATGATTTGAAGAGAAACTGTCAAGCTTTGCTCTCAAAATAGACTCAAAACTGTCATCTTTTTTTTTGTAATAAACTATACTCAACAGGTACATGAAAGCCCTGAAGAGAATGACAAAAATTCATAGATGAGGCAAAGACTGTGGTGATATATGTGATATTATCTGAAATATTTATGAGCTGCTCTGTCATTTCTTGGGCAAGATACGTTTTCCCTGAATTTTAATAAGAAACCAAATGTGTTACACAGTCAAGTCTAGATTTCTTCTCTCTCTCCTTCCACCATTTATATAGATCTCATTAAACACTACAATATTGAGATCAAGATCTTAGCCAGCATGAAAGAAGTCAATTATCCTTACATTCAAATTTCATTAACAGGATCTACATTTTTGAAAATCAAGCATTAACAGTCCTTCACTCCAGTGAAGATGCAGGAAATGAGAGGGGAAGAAAAAACTTTCAAAAGCATGTATGTGATTTTGAAACACAACTTTTAGTGCCTTGAAATGAAATTTCTCCTCCTGAACTTCCTATGAATTAAAAATTGTATCTAAACTAATTTTAGCAGTTTGAGAGGATGGCTTACTTATATTGAGTTTGGTCCCAAATAACAAGTTTCACAATGGCTACAATTACCAAATTAAGCAGCACAATAAGTAAAAAACCTCAGATTAACCTCCCCTGCAGCAGATTTCCCTACGCTAACCTCTGCAACTTTCACTGCATTTGAAGTAAAACATCTGATTACTTCCAGCAATGACTAATCAATAACAAATCTGCAGTAAGAGATCAGCCTATTTTCTACACTAATGATAATCAAACCCATTTTTTCTGATGATAAACCTCAGGGGTACAGTGACTAATCAGAATGTTTAAAAATGGTGTCATTTAGACTTATCTCTTTTAAAGTGTTGCCATAAACATGCAGGAGGAAAAAGCAATCTAAATCATCTGGAATGCAAGAAAAATATACGCTCCTCTGCTGTTCTAAGAATGCCAAGCTCCTGAGCAACCTGTTACCCATTTAACATATTAAATTTGAACATTAAAGGCTGTTCACAACTATCTTCTTTGATAGCAGAACGGTGGTTTTCTCCAAGGCTGAGCTTCAACGGAATTTTTACCACAAAAGCAAAATACTTCATTTGGAAAGCTGCCTCCAGCCTGTAACCGTACATGGATTGCCCTGCACCCAACCTGCAGGGTTTAAATACCTGATAGTTCCTGTGGGAGAAGGGAGAGGGCTGATCAGGTGAGCCATGTTGTCTGGAATGTTTATTGTTAAGGGAGAGATCTGGGGTTGCACAGGCTTCACTGGGGACTCCGGGGCCTCCTGTTTTTCTCGCTTTTCATTGGACAGAGCTGTGAATGTTATCTTGATGTTTGTGCTGGGAAACCTGAAAGTACAGCTGAAAAATAAAAAACAAATATATAAGCCAATTGTTCACAGAAGGTAAGATTTTCTGCATAACTTGCATGTATCTCCCAACTCTACTGAACAATGAAAAATTTGGTATCTTATGCGATTACCTGCAACCTCCTTCATTGCACAGCTCATACAGAAAGATCAGAGTGACCAGAAAAAGATTCCCGAGCAAGCAG
>JAVSBS010000861.1:15661-27159 GCA_033124195.1 Coracias cyanogaster | reverse complement strand
GCCTATCAAACCTCATTAAAATCCTTGTTGTGCCCAGTTTATGTGCCAATAATATGTCTATGGATCATATTTGCAATTGATTTCTGTTGACCAAAGATCAATAGTAGCAAAGTGTGTCCTCCACAAACATAAAATGTGAGGGCTGTATAGCAAGCTCGACCTCTAATACCGTAAGGAACAGAACGCTCTCAGATTTTTAAACCAGCAATTAGGCCTTTTATTCTCAGGACCGGGCACGGTTTTCACAAGCGCTTGTGTGGTTTTTCAGGTGTACCATCGCTATCTACACAGCGACATAAAGCAAGATGAAAAAACACCCTGAAGAAAAAGATTGCTCATCTAGCCATACACTCAGATGTCTTAAGATTCAAAAGCAAGGACCTGCGTATCATCAGAAGTGATGAAATATCGCTGTAGCCTCATGTTAATTCAACCTGGCCAACAAAACACGTAGCAAATTCTAAGCAAAGGCTAGAAATACGATCTAGTTGTAAATTAATGGCTCCGCCATAGGAAACTTAGGTTACATACTTTCCCACTCCTGTTTTAGGCGGTGCGTAAGAAGCATGTAAAGTTGTTGGTATTCGTTACAGGAATGGTGCTAACCCGTCTTCAGAAGGATCTGGAACAAGCCTGTCTGCGTCAAAAAATGATCCTATGACAACAGAATATTGATGATGACAACAGGAACATTCCTGAGCCACCAGCAGCAAAACAAACAGTCATAAACACATGTTCTGATTTGAAATGGTATTCAATTCTTCCTTCCCTCTTGGAAAGCTAACTCCAGCAGAAACAATGCATGTTTAACCCTATGTTCACAACAATCTCTCTAAGGGCATTTAAAAGTCGAGACTGAAAAAGATGTGCCCTGAAGTTGCTCAACTACAGTAAATTTTGCTGCAAATGTAAATGATTCTATTAACAACTTCAAGCTGATGTCACCCCTCCCCTGCATTGTTATGCCACAGAAACAAGCATTAACAAAAGTGCTATTACAAACTTGCAAAGGTTCTTGTTTTATCAGTCAGACATTTCTTTATATACCAACCACACAGACATTGGTATTGATCAGTAGTAGAAACATGTAGGTTACCCTACGGTCATGGAAATGTGCTCTGATTAACTAAAAATAACGTATCTCAAAAATCACAACTTCCCATTGCATTCTCCTGTTTTAACGGGTAAAACATTTAAACCACCAAGAAGAAGAAGAAAAAAACAACCAAAAACCAAACAAAACCTAAAGAAATTCATTACAGTAGCCTTGCACAGGCTGCAGGAACTGAGAGCGAAATTGGCCTGCAGGCAAGAATGTAGGCAGCAGTTACTGTAGAAACCAAGCTCTTCGCTGCTTTTCTCTAAGCAAAAGAAAGACACAAAAGAGCTGGAAAACAGCGATCGATGGGAAGCAGCTTATAAAGCTGCTTGTCACATCTGCTGCAGGAAAACCAGACACTAATTCATTAAAACTGCTCATGTAATGCCTCTGGAATTTGAGGCTCCCCAGCCTGTGAATACAAAAGAAACTCCGCCTATGGAAACACTGCATTTTCGGGTGTTTAGCATCTCTGTACACAAAAGCGGTATGTAGAGTCAGTTTGTGTGGTCTCTATCCCTAAATTTTGTTCTAAACTATAAAAACAAATTAAAACTGGTCCAAAAGATTGTGTGCCTCTATCTTCGCCAAATTTCAAATCGCTATTTCGAGTCCCAACAGAGCATACGTAACGCCATAACACAAGAGTTTCCTGTTTAAAAAACAAACCAAACACTTGCACCAGGAAAGTAAAGATCAATCATCATTTCTTCTCCCTTCCAGATAACGACATTTAACAATGGTTTCCCATTATCAAATACACAAGCTCAAACTTTCACGATGGTAAATACCATTCAAAAACTTTTCGTAAAGCCACGATTTACCATCATAGCTGAGCTCAGTAGAGAAATTAAGGCCAGCCTACCCTTTATTACCAAGTTAGCCCGTCACAGAGGTGCCTGGCATTTCACCCGCAGTCACGGGCTACTCATGGGGACACAAAAGTTCATCTGGAAACACTGAAGTTATAATAACATTATTCAATGCTAAATAAAAAGCTATTAGCAAACCAAGCAAAACTGCTTAGAGCCAAATATACAGCACTTGGCATTTTACTATTCCTTACAATTAAAACAGTAGGGGGAAGTACAGTGAACAAGTGCTGTCATGATGTGTTTTGACGCAAGCATGGTCAGAAAAAAAGCACTTATGACTCATGCATTACTTCAGTAACAAAGGAGTTCATTTATTACCTCATCAGAGACCTGCATTCTACTGCAAAATTATGCCAAAGCTCCCTAATCGTTACCAAAAGAACAGCTACCCACAGAGGAAAGGCTGCACAGAAAAAAAAAAAAGATTACTCCTGAATCGAGGAATTAAAGTTTATTTTAGATGGGCTTTTCAAGACAGAACTCTGCTTCCAAGAGCAGAACAGTCCTTTATTTCACACAGAAATCCATGACTAACTCAGGCCATTGACGAGTGACAAAAACTGCTTCCTACCAACTCCAGTTTTGAGTAGATAGCAGTGTCGTTTCATTTCCCCCATAAATCTGCCTTGTCTGGTCAAAGAACAGACCTTTTCCAGACTCCTCTCAAAAAAGGTATGAGTATTAATTCGATTTCACGATTGCCTACCTAAAAATGTTTGATGTTCAAGGGCCATTCTACACTTCCTTCACCCTGGTGATACTGCTGGGCTGGGTGTCTCAATAGAACTGAAGATTTTATACTATATTCTCAGATTTTTTTTTTAAAACCAACACTACTCTGCAGAGCGTTCGTTCAAACCACTTTTCAACTCTTCTTCTATTTGCAAATTCCTAAAACTTTTCCAGTGAAGTTGCAGACCCTCTAGAAATTTTAAATGCACAGACTGCTCCACAGTGTTACATAAACTTACTTTCCGTAATGGCTTGTGTGGGCATTCAAGAACCAATCAAGACTCCAAAGAATCTGAAAGGCCGCAAAGCAAAGAAACTATTTAATCTACAACAAACACGTTGTTATTGGAAAATATTCCTCAAGAAGCACTCCTCCTGAGCTATTCTTCTAAGATCACGCCAAGTTCTCACATCGTGGGCTGTTGTAAGGGGCAGCAGGAAAGTGCAGAAGGATAAAAAAGAATAAAAACAACAGACATGATTTAACAAGTCAGACAGTCATGCAAGTGGAAATCTGTCCAGGAATTAAAAAAAACAGACTAAATAGAAGTCTTAATCAGAATATGTATTAACTCTTGTCACTGTACAGATAAAGGAACAGTATAGGGAAATAAAAGGCAGGCAAGCATTAAATATGGGATTAATTTCTCCGAGCCTGTATTTCTCCAAGTGGGGTTGGACTAGATGACCTTTCAAGTCCCCTCCAACCTAAACCATTCTGTGATTCTATGATAAACCTGTACCTGTGTAAGTCATCTATCTTTATAGTGAGTGAAAATGAACTGACACTTCATGGTGTACATCCCATAGAAGGGAAAAGCCTAATTTGGTTTGGAGGAATCAGGTCTAGAGATGCCCGTTTTTCATCTAATTTCAAGGGACTCAAGGCATAGCCACGCACATGAGCTCACACACCACCGTGCTAATCAAAATGAAACTCACTTGAACAACATCTTGTACAGTAATGGAAAATGTAAGCCAAGATTCCTGAAGCACAGGTACCAACCAGGCTCTTAGCAAAAAAAAAAAAACCCAACTTGACCTTGGGGGTGGTTTCACGGGATGCAGTGATGCCACTGCTCAGCACTGCCAAGTGGGGCAGGATCTTCCCTGCCTCTTGCACCGCTTCTGCTCCCAGACACCACTGCTCCATTTACTTGCTACCAGGAGCCACTGGGATCTCCAGCTAATTTACTACCCCAGTAGAAAACTCCTCTAGCTCAAATGCAGTTTGCTGATGTTTTAATAAGTTTAAGACATCTCATAGTCTAATCTGTCTTCAAAAAGGTAGAAGTAAAACCATCACAACACCTTAAAAGTCGTATTGTACTTACTACGTTAAAAAAATGTTTTATTATGTGACTGTTCTAACCATTTCCTTTGAAAGGTTGAAATTTGAACTCATACAGAAAAATAAGCTTCCAGCAGTTACTAGTTGTAAAAGGAAGTGCAGAACTCCGTTTGCAAACAAGAGTGCATATTCAGTGCTTTTCAACAGAATATTCTGGTTAGCTTTGGACTTTCTACCTCAACCAAGAAAGTCAGTATTTTTACTGCAGACACTTAACAGAAAGGATTATGACCATTTCAATCAAGCATTCCTCACACAACTTCTATCACTTTAAAGATGTACACACACTAGAAACTAAACTAGGAATAAAATTTAGAGTAACAGCAATTATGTATCATGTATTAGTACACAAGTAAGGCATTTATACATTCCCACATATATAACTTCTGAATTCTCAACTGTAATTGAATAAACACATTGCTCTGTGTTCTGTAACATCTTTCATTAGAAACCACTGCAGTATTGAACACACATCAGCACAACACATCAGGTCAGTGTTCTTTGCACTCCGAGACACACCAACGTGTGGTGACAGCAGCATTCACCCAGGAACAGCGTATGTAAGGAAGCCTGGAGCACTGGCAAAACCAGAACCAACAGTCCTCAAAAACAGGGACGGGGAGGCACGTTGGAAAGGGAGAGAACTAGGGTGTCTCCAGACAAAGTAAGCCACTTCAAAACCCAAGGAATCCATTTTCAACAGCAAGGCACAGCTCTTGATAACAAGTACTAGAAAAGAGCACTGAAATTTCATCATCCCCCTGCCTCTCTGCCCATGAAGTATTATCCCCATTTTTAAAAACAGATTAAACAGATTTGTGACTTGGCCAAGTCATTTTGGCAAGCGTGCAACAGAGCTGGGAACAGAACATATTTTTCCCCAACACCCAATCTTTGTTTAAACCACTGGATCATCCCTTTCTTCATTTTCCTACAGCCACTTTAGGAGGCAGAACACCAGGTGAAAGACACACCTTCAGTAAAAGGGAAATTATTTAATTAACTAAGACTGAAGTAGTTCAATCTAAGTTTGTTGTACAGGAGTAGCTGTTTAAGGAGCAAGAAAGTAGTGGCTGTGAAGCCTACAAGTAAAACGTGCACATGTACCTTAAGCAACGTATCACATCCTCCCAAACAGAGCTGAAGAGAGTTTCATTTCACAAGTCCTTTACCCCTAAACCATGAAAATTGCACATTAAATGCATACATACCAATTTAAATCTAAAAGTTATATACTGAAGAATATGAAGATGTTGACACAAACCTGATTTCCTATATACCTCTGGGAAGTAGGATTTTCTTTTTCATTATCAAACTGAAAAAAATTTAAACAGTATTTTAAGTAATTTAAAAAACAAAACAAAAGCTAAAATTTATATCCTAAATATTGAAAAATATCTGGGGAAAAAGAACTCTTCATTTTTTTTCTTTGAGAAAGAGTTCCTCATTCAAAATGAGTAGTTGTCAAGCTACAAAAACCATTGATTATTCATGCGTTACTTGTACCAGTGCAGAAAAACCTGCACAAGTCCCAGCTACACACAGCTGGAGGGGCTGAAAAATAAAGAGTACATGCTCCTTGCTTGCAGTATTGAAGGAATTAATTTTATCTATGTTATATCTGCTATTTTTAATTAATCATACTCCTATACTGCCCCATACCAATGCACTGAAATCTCAGAAACTTTCACTAGCCAAAAAAAGCCAAATTACTAATTTTTTTGCAATAACCAAACTGGTTTTTGAGAGGGAAATATATGTCAAGTACTATCTTGGCTTTTTGTTTTGGGTTTTTTTTTTTATTTCTTGTCCTATTTATGAGCACAGCTGTACACTATTCAACTTGGTTTCACTTTAACTACATTCCTACAAACAGGCGCCAGGGTTCACAGTAACCGGATCAATCCCATACAACAAAGAACACTCTTCAGTATTCTCTTGTGTAAACCAAACCCAATCTGAGGTCTTCTGATACTAAAACAACCATGTCTTGAGAGTGGTTTCTTTTGGTTTAGCTTCAAATTCCAGACCTATTATTATTATTATTCTGTGATTTAGCTTTTCCAGACCATTAAATTTTCTAAAAACAGAACATCAAAATGGAAAAAACTGGTCCCAGTACATGATGCGCTATTTCACTACACATCACTCTGCTTTAAACTCTGGTCCTTCTTTGAGATACGCTAGAGCCAGACCAACTTTGTAGGCAGTTACTGCCTACAGTTAATGTTGAGTCCAGCCTCCTCTTCTGCAGCCAAACTGATCATAGAATCATAGAATGTTAGGGGCTGGAATGGACCTCTGGAGATCATCAAGTCCAACCCCCCTGCCAAGCAGGACCAGAGAATCTAGGGCAGGTTACACAGGAACACATCCAGACGGGGCCTGAAAGTCTCCAGTGAAGGAGACTCCACAAGCTCTCTGGGGAGCCCGTTCCAGCGCTCTGGAACCCTCACAGTAAAGAAGTTCCTCCTCATGTTGAGGTGGAACTTCCTGTGCTCTATCTTGTATCCACTGCCCCTTGTTCTATCGCAGGGCACAAGTGAAAAGAGGTTGCCCTTTTCTTCTTGACACCCAGCCCTCATCTATTGATTACAGTCTTCTCTTCTCCAGACTAAAAAGCCCCAGGTCTCTCAGCCTTTCCTCATCAGGTGTTCCAGTCCCTTCATCATCCTCGTAGCCTCCGCTGGACTCTCTCCAGTAGATCTCTGTCCCTCTTGAACTGGGGAGCCCAGAACTGAACGCAGGACTCCAGGTGAGATCTCACTAGGGCAGAGTAGAGGCGGAGGAGGACCTCCCTCCATCTGCTGGACACACTCTTCTTAACGCACCCCAGGACACCACTGGCTTCCTTGGCCACAAGGGCACATGGCTGTCCCATGGAGAACCTGCTCTCCACCAGGACTCCAAAGTCGTCCTCCACGAAGCTGCTCTCTAGCAGATCACCTCACAGTCTGTCCTGGTGCATTTTGTTCCTCCTTCCCAGGTGCAGGACTCTGCACTTACTCTTGTTGAACCTCATTAGGTTCCTCTTAGCCCAGCTCTCCAGTCTGTCCAAATCCTACGGAATGGCCGCACAGCCTTCAGGTGTATCAGCCAAACCTCCCAGTTTCGTATCATCAGCAAACAATGTAGTTAAGTTTATAAAATGCTTTGAAATGTTGAAAAAAGCAAGCTGCAATCAACTCCAAAGAGGTTCTTGTATAGCTACACAGAAGAACATTCTGCTCAACTGCTGAAACTTCTCTCCCTGAGCAGAAATTTGCAAAGCTCTCCCAGATACACATATATATATAAAAAGTGATGTGTCTTACTTTCACCCCCATGAAAAAGCAAGCAACATTTATTCAAGTCAGGCTTCCCCAGCTTATCGACTGAGCATCATTCTTTCCTGAACGGGGCTGTCAAAACTGTCATATAAAAAAATCCTCCAAACTATCAATTAAAAACCTTCCCCCTCCCCACATCGCTGTCTGCTGGGCCCTCCCTGTTTCAGAAGAGTTTGCGGTTACTTTTTTATTTCCCTCATGCACAAATATTGATCGCTATAAAATAATAAATTTCTGTAGAGCAATGTGAATGTAGGATTGCATATTTAAGAACAATTTCACCAGTCGTGTGACTTCTTCAAAATCCCACTGCAGAATCCACTTGTATAGCAAAGCTGGAAAGATGCAAATGAGTCCCATGCATATGCTACTGCATAAAAAAGGAACAGCAAACACTAATTTTCACAGTACTTAAACGAACGTGTTTCCATTTAGACGTGAAAACCAACCAGTATTTGAAAGATTCAGATTTTCAGAAAGATGTGCTATGTTGAAATGTTAATCCCTAGATACAGAGTGTTTCCTAATTTCCACATGTGTAAGGCATTACACTATACTTCAACAAAGACAAAAAACTTATCCTGAGAATATATTATTTTTAACATACTCCATACAAAAATGTGGCATTTACCATAATATCCAAGGTGGCCCCTAAGTTAAAGTTGTCTAAATGCAGAAGTAGTAACAAATAATACTATATACTTGGAGCCCATTTCCCTCATTTTTAACATCATCAAATTATTTTATGATCTTAGAAACACCCATTTGGAAAAGTAAAAGAATAGTATTTCTGGGTTTAAATTCTATTTTTAAAAAATCAAAGCAAAAATGAAGAAGAAAGATTAAAATATCAAGATCTGATAGACATTTTAACAATTCTGGAGGACATGACTACGGCCTTACCCTGTACTCTAACAACATGTACACGTTTCCAGCATATAAAGAACAATGTGCAGGATTTAAGTCAGAAAAGCTAACTAAAAGCTAAGATAATAGACCCATTTGATTATTAAAAACTATCTGTATAAAACTTTTTAAATATCTCACACCTCCCCCCAAAATCAAGGGTTTTCACCCACCTATCACAAGTTTTTCATTAAACTTGAATGCACAAGTTTGTTTGTCTCGGGTTTTAGATATTGTTAAACTACCACTCCTTTAACCATCATTGAGACTCACATCAGGAAGACCGCAAGAGCACTAATTAGTTCAAGTTACAGCTTACAATCAGTTTTGCTCTCTCTCCTGAGAAAACAACAGTCAGTTCATAAGAAAGCGTCACAAGAATCAGCAACTTTTCCATGAGACCTGTAGAAGCCATGAGACAGGATACCTTCACCTGCCGCAGAAAGCTTGATGTGCAGTATGAACCCTTAAATTCTTCAACATTGCTCAAAAAACAAAACACAAAGCTTGACAAAGACTATCAGAAACTAGTTATCAAATAGCTGTGTTAAAAGGTATTTCTGTGAAGTGCAAAATGAGGACCATCAATCATACAAGTGTTTTGGCAACTACCAAAAATAGCACAAGCAGAGCTTTGTTGCTTTTCCAGTCTAACTTCATTGTCCACAGTGGTCACCTTTCCCTTTCTTTGGTTTTTTTTCTCCCTTCTTCTTTGGTATGTGGATAGCATCTTTGACTATGAACTTATTCTCCTGGCAGAAGCAGTGTCCACAAACGTTACATAGCTTTTTTGCCCATGGAGTAGTGGGACAGGGACTTCTTTGCTAGGTGCAGGGCCTGTTGGGCCACTCAATGAGCTGATACAATTCACTAACACACCACCAACTAACCCAGCAAACAAAAAACTTTGAAGTGTTCTTCAGGGCTCATGAGAGAAGCGTCTAAAAAGGGACCTACGGGTGCCAGAGCCAGTCTAAGGGGGCAGCTGGACCAATGGAGCCAGGATCAGGAATTAGAAACAATGACTAAGACCTGTCAAGAGCAGAAAACCTTTGTATGAGCTCAAATGCTGCTAGAACTGCTACACAGGATACTGTGAAGACATTTCAATCTTCTTCCCATCTGGGAATGGAAAAAACTGCACTTCTGACTTGACAGAAAACTAATCCTGAGCCTGCCTCTCTCCTCCTCTCCCAAGGGATTGTTTTTCAGGCCTACCCGTAAGCTCATCCGACTTCAGCACACAATGTGACCAGAGCTAACACATGGCACAGAACAGGGTGGCTCTTTCGCCTCTATCTCCCTGTTAGCTTGTTTTAACTACACCTGAAACCAAAGGGTTAGTTACAGTTCATCTTCATGGCCCAAATCTTATATACAAGTATGCTTAAAACCACGAGATGAAAGTGCTGTTCATGTTTTAATAAAACTCTACTACTGTATAAATCCAATGTGAAGATTAAGAAAAAAAAATCTCTTTTAAAAAAAGGGACAATGAGAAAGATACTTTCAATTACTGCAAATGCTTGAAAAATAAAGTTTACCAAGATATTTAACAAGAGAAGCAAAAGTCTTGTATAACAGTGTATCCTTTAACTCCATGCGCTCTCAGGAAAAAAATTCATTTCAGAAAATTATGTAAGGAAGTATGCAGTGTTAAACGTGTTACCTACAGCACACACACTAATAATTATAAGAGGATACATTCTGCTCACCAAGTCCAATTAATTCTATGTCAAGCCTGACCCCATCAGAGAAGTAATACTCCCTAGAATGTTATATTGCAGCTTTGCAGTGCATTTTATATTTGTATGTACATTAAAGTTTTATTTACCCTTGCTCCCCAGTACTCCCCAGACTACCAGGGTGGGTCAGTGCTCACACAGACACTTTGTACCAGAATCCACGGCACAAAGTTGCTGCAACCGAAGAGTGACAAACAGTCTGTGAACTTGAGCTGTGATCGAAACTGGTTTCAAAGATAAGAACAGGCCTATAGAGTATATGCTTAACATCACTTCTCTAACCAAAGATGGCAGGGGATGAGAGAAAAAAAACCCTGCCATTTCACAGATGTTAAATATAATGATAAAAAATTTAGACAAAGAAGAGGTATCACAGTTAGCTAATGAATATAGACCAAGTCCCACAAGATTAAGTATAAGGTCATTTTATCTCTCAATTTCAAGTTGAAAATATTCAGACTGGTCTCCACCGTTTCTATGACACTACCACATGAGATACCAAGGACCGCATCCTGAAAGAATGAGCACAAAACAGAGAGTGGGGTAAACACAGCAGAAAATTTTAGAATCAATAGCAACAGTAGAAAAGAAGGGGAAAAAAAAGGAAACAAAAGGCTCAGTGCTTGACACTGACAGAAGGGAAAAAATCCTCTCAAAAATAAACAGCTTGGAACACAAACTAAATAATTCATGGCTCACGCCAAAGAGGGGGCATGTGCTGGTCATATGTTCAGCGTATGTTATTGGCACCATTCACCAGCATGTTCCATGTTGTAATAGCTTAAACATTTCAATTTGAAGTGCGCTGCCTTCAGGGACGACACGATCTGGGCAGCCCTGACGAAACACGCGCCACTCAGAATGAATACATGCTAATTTTGGCTTGCAGGTTCTTTCTGCGTACTCCTAACAATGCTTTGCTCAGCGCTAACTCGTTTGGAGAGCTTCTATTAAATATAGCCAGTGGTAGCGTGAAGCAACTTTTAAAACTAGTAGACTCAGTTTACGTAAGATTATATAAATGACTGTCATAGTATCTGTGATTCTTAGAGGGAACTTTCTGCTCGGATCCACGCTACAGAATAGACGTGCACGCATTTAAACTTCCCAACAGCAACGTTCTTTGAAGCTGTGCACAACTCCTCCACACATCTACAGTCTCAAACACAGCAATATATCACATGACGCAGGCTGCTGCACAAATGACAACAAAATGCAACAGGATCATCACCCCACTAGTGCATGCTAATTTCTGACCATATCAACCCCTCCTGTGTTCAAACCAGGGGCTGTGATTACATCTATTTACTTCCTTTGAAATATCCTTTCTGTAGTATTTTAACTCTAAATCCCTAGAGTGGTTTCTCTTTCCTTGGTATTTTTGTATTAAATCATTACCTGCACAAGTCAAATCCTGTCTCCATTTAGAACATCTTTAAGAGGGTTAGTCTAATGTCTTTA
>JAVSBS010000860.1:0-12587 GCA_033124195.1 Coracias cyanogaster | reverse complement strand
TTCTGGAAGGTCTGAGCACAGGTCTTCACCACACATTTGTACACCTGGGTGAAGAAGGAGAGAGACCAGAGTGGCACACCATGGAAACGAGCTTGAAAAATCCTCTGCTAACAGACAGTGGCCTCCCTTTTGGGAAATTGTTGCCACTGGGTGATTTACAGAAAGAGCATAGCAGTGAAACCCTCCCTGGCACCGCAGCAGGACACAATGTGGTGGTAAAACATCCCCTTCCTCTCCAGCCTTCCTCAGGAGAAAGGTCTTTAAAGAACAGTGCAGAGCAGCTCAGCATCAAAATGTGGCTGACAGCTCCAGGTGAAGACAACGGCAGAACCTGTGAGGAGTTGAACGTTCTGCAAACACAGACTGTCAAAAGCAAGGTGGGAGAAAAAGGTATTGGTGTGAGCCCCTGAAACCGCTCAGGTGAGATCACAACACCTCAGCAGTGACTGTTCCATGACCCAGGAGCTGCCACCTACTCTGAAAACTTTGGACTTTGCTTCTTTGCCTCTTCTCCAGCCAGCCGAACCTGCTCGGCTGATTTCTCCCTCAGCCAGGTGGTGACAGCGGAGCTTTTTAAAGCCATCCAGACCACACAGCTGCAACCCAGACATGCAAAGAACCGAGCTGCATGGGAAGCACTGGCAGATTTACAGGGCAAGAGGCTCAGGACAGACTCTGGGAGCTGCTGTACCCTATGAAGCCCATCCCAATCTCACCACCAACACCAGACGCCCTCTGTCCCTACCTGCTCATTCTTGTGCTGCGTCATGTGCGATTTGAGCTGGAAATAGGTGTTGAATTTGCTGGGGCAGAACTGGCACTGGTAAGAGCTATCAATCAAGACAACCTGCTTGGCTTCCAGTTTGCCTGCCTCGCTCTCATCCAAGGGGCTCATGTCCTGGGGCGGTGGTGCAGGGTTTGCTGAGGGCTGAGGCAAACCTTGAGAAAGGGAGAGAGAAAGTCACAGCCTGCCACGATGTAGCTGACCTGCAAGCACCACGCTGCCAAGACACACCAGGCCTGGCTCTGGGTCAAGGCTCTTCCTCTTTTCAAAGACAGATTCTTTAGATTAGAAGAATCTCACTCTCTAACAGGGTAGTTTTAAATTTGTCTACAGATTATTAAGGGCTCTGACTACTACACCTTCCTCTCCTTCACCCCTTCTCTTTTTTCCAGGGACATGACTGTGCTCTGTGGAGCAGTCAGCAGAACAGGCCTCCTCCAGTGAACCAGAGGCAGATTTAGTGCCATCTCCAGCAGGAGAGAGGAGGAAAGATGCAGCCAGTAGCTCACAGTCCATGTCTGCAGAAAGCAGCTCCAGTGCGGCTTTGTCTTAGACATGACATTGTCACTGTGTTCCCTTCCCTCCTACCAGGACTGAGGCCACCAGCAGAAAGCGGTGGACAGCATCTGCCAGCAAGGAGCTCTTCTCTGCCTCAAGTATTATCAGTTGGCCACTGGGGCCAGACCCAGCCCAGGGATGATTCACACACCGCAAACAAGCCGGAGCACTGGGCTGTGCTAAACTACCAGCTCATCTGGCCACTAGACCAGAGCTGCCAAGTATGGCTCATGCCCTGCCAAAGCTGCACCTGCCGGGGAGCGAGAAGGGGGAAGACACCCCGGCACAGAGCCTGGAGCCACTGTCTCAGCCAGCCCCTGAATCCACCGCAGCTGGGGGTACGGAAGGAGGCACCTGCCAGCTGGAGTCAAGCAAATCTGACTCACTTCTCGTGTGCATGCTGCTAAACCCCACCGGAGGAATGCAAAAGCACACACAGCTCCTGCCTCCCCTCCTGCTCTGTGTGGTGGCACATGGATGTGCAGATTCCTCACATCGCTGCTCTGCCCCATGCACATGCCATCCCCAGGCAGCAAACCTGCGTTCTCCTCGTCCTCCGGCTGGTTGGGATTCAAGGCCATGACCTGCACTGTGATGGAGTTGCGGGAGATGGTGCACCCCAGCCCTGGAGGCCACACTTTATGGGTTTGCATGTGCTTCTTCACATTGGACTTCTGGGCAAAGGCTCGGCCACACACGATGCACTGGAAGGGCTTCTCGCCTGTGTGACTGAAGGCAGAAGGCATCGTGTGAGCAGCAGTCAGAGAGAGGAGGCAGCCCCCGGGCAGGGACCGTGGTGGGGTGGCTGCTGCAGGACTGCACTAGGCACCCTGCTTGAAGATCAGCACCTGGACAGGCCAAAGAAGGGCTCTGAGACCTGATTAACTTAAGTGGATTGTGCGAGGCCTGGGGAAGAAGTGGGAAAGGAAAAGAGCTCCGCAGCAATGTCAGGGCATTCACTGTCAGGGTCTCCACATGGACCTTGAGGACCCCATCACTTTCTCAGGAGTACAACTCTCCCCATCCCTACTACTCTTCCCCTGCACACAACTCTTCTAGCTTGCAGCCCCCTGATCTCCCTGGATTTGCTCTCCCCTGCCTATAGCAGAAAGGTCTCTCTACCCTACCGTTCTGCTTCAGGAGAAAGAGCAGACCCTAACATGAAGTACATCATATAAAGAGTCCAGGCTGGGAAGGGGAGTGAAACCATCGCTTTTTCCTTCTCATCTGTCCCAAGTCCAGCAGACTCTGCTTAGACAAACTCTGGAGACTTCAACTGCCTCCTGCCAGAGAAAGGCTCTCTTATAAGGCTCCCTGTATAGACACAAAGCCTGCCTTACAGTTTGCTAATACAAGCAAACACAAAGGCTGCAGCTTGCTAGGGAGGAAGAGTAGAGGAGAGGGCAACTAGTGGAGATGCTGCCGCTCCAGTGATCAGGTAACAACAGGTTTGGCTTTCAAAGTCTCATCGGTGAGGAAAACAAGTCTCCAGTGCCAGTCCCTAATCAGCAAGATTACATCCATGATGCAGCCCTCACTCCAGCCACTGGGAAGGTGTCCTGGAGTGAAGGGATGAAGGATTACCTGCCAGCACAGCACAGATCCTGGGGCATGACAAACGCAAGGTCTACTGGACTGCAGAGACTCCCTCAGCAGAGCTGTGCCCACCTCCACCCCAGCCACTCTTCTGTGTCCGTTACCTTCTGATGTGCTGCTGCAGGTCAAAGTTCTTGGTAAAGGCCTTGTCACAGTAAGTGCATTTCAGCTTGGGGGACTTGGGTTTGCCTGAAAGAGCACACACAGGAAAGAGATGATGTGACACAGCCCTGTGCCCGCTGCGCCCCAGGGTCCTCACTCCAAGACATGTCTATTCAGGACCAACAATAATGGGTTTAGGAAAGGGTAAGATCTGCCTGGCCAGACTGGGGAGAGGTTATGGGCACAAACATATATTTATTGTAGCCTGAGCTAACTCCAGAAGTATTGAGGAGAACAGTAGTGGAGGAGGCAGGGCATCCCCTTCAGGTATCAATCACTCCAGGGACCCTTCCAGCTGTGCTACAAAGCACCTACTTGAAAGCCATGTTGGACACTGGGAAAAGACGCAGTACTGGTGAGAGGAAGCGCCCCATTCTGCTTCTCTCCTATGAACTCACCAAGATCAGCCATCAGCCAGAGCACACGCACATTTCCCCCATCCAGAAGATCAGTCAGTCACATCTTCTACCTGCTCTGATGGGGTATAAACCAATGGAAAACAGCAGAACTATGGGCTGCTCTAGGAAATTGTGGACTGAGCGCTGCAGCCTGCATGATCATTCACACCTCTGCAAATCAGGTTAACCACTAACCCCTGTATGGTTGTAACTCCAGAGGCCCAGCCTTCCTGGGGAGGAAGGCCACATGGCTCTGCTCCACCTCAGACCTGAGCCCTTCCCGACACTCAGCGAGGTGTGCTTGCATCACACCAGCAAAGACAGGCTCTGACGCTCCTCCATCCTGTAATGGGGCAACCCCTGTCCTGTCTCACCTGGGGACACGTGTGTTTTCTTCATAGGCACTGAAACACATGGCAGGGACAGGTCTGTTGAGCCCTTGGGAAGAGTCTCTTCAGGGCCAGGCCACATCCAGCCCACCGGCCTTGCAGCTGGGCAGTCTTCCTTGGGTTAAAATGGACCAAGCTCTAACACCTTACTTTGCAGGATCTCCCCATTTTGGGGGTGATCCAGTAAACATGTAGCTGCCAAGATTTATCACAAGCTTGCCCATGCAGTAGCACAGTGACAGTCCTTTCACACCACGTGCTCAGAGGTGACAAAGAAGAAGCTTGTCCACACTTTCACCAGCTCTCGACAGCTTCATCATGTTCCTCCTCTGGAGCTGCACACGCAGTCAGTGCCACCCTGCAGAGCCTGTGGCTTCACAGTCCACTACAAGGATAAGCATGGCAGCCTACACATTTGTGCAGGCAAACGCAGTAAGGACACCTACCTTCCTGCAGCCCGCTCTCGTTTTTGCAGCGCCGACTTTTGGCAGCGGAGCTGGAGTCAAACCCAACCACGCTGCTTCCTCCTGCACTGGTCAAAGATGTGGGAGTGCTGGTGCTCTTGGGCTTGAATGCCTGTTTCCCGGGGCTGTACACAGGAGGAGAAGGATACACAGGGCTTTCCACACACTGGCTTGGTACCTGCAAGAGCACAATTTATCAGTGGAAAGAGGTTTGCTGCACAGAGCTATACTGTGTCCTAACCTCCATCTGCAGCAACACTTGCCACACCAGCCTGGCTGCCTGGCTGACCCTTCTACCTCCTGCCAAACTGGATTGAACCTCTGGTTCACCACTCCAACAATGTGTCTCTTAGTACCCTGCACAGAATGAAACTCTCCTGCTGGACATCACAAAGCATCCAGCAGTTACTACAGCGGGAACAGAACAGCAAAGAAACACTCTGAAGGAGCCATCTGGTCCCTCTTATGCCAAGAGTTTCTTATCCCTCTGGAGGAGGTTACCAGAACGATCACTGCTGACCCTGTGGGCTCACACCAGCCCTGAAGGCACTGATCTTGAGGCCCTGCTGCTTGCCCTGACAGGACTGCAGAAGAGAAGGAAAGCACAAAAAACTCCAGGTGGCAAAACACAGATAGCTACATCAGTGCCAATATTAGAAAAGGACACTTAGAGAAAAAACCAGGCACCAGTCTGGGGTGACGTGGTTTGAAGGCGTTTCTGTTGCCCACCCTAATAAATTAACACAAACCACTCCGTACTCAACATCTGTTTCTGACCACTGGTACTTAGATCAGATACCAGCTACAAAGATAAGACCAACAAACCATCATCACACCCACTAGTTTCTGTGCTAAGGTGGAGACTGCGAACAGCTGACCCCTGCCTGGGCCTCTTTAGGGAAAGCTGCCTTGTCAAGCTCATTGATGTTTAGACAATTTTTCTCTCTACTTAAGCCTGCAGTGCACAGCGCGGTGCTCTCTACCTCTCTGGGAGGTGAGCCTGTCACCTCAGCTCCCTCTCACTCCCAACACCTCCAGGTATCCCTCAACCACAGCAGACATTCAGGTCTCCTAAGCCTGTGCTGGCCAAGTCCTTCCTCCCTCTTAACTCTCTCTTGTTGCTGGAATCCCCGTTAGCTTGCTGACATCCTCCAGCTCAATACCTTCTCCCAGAGGAAATAATCACTGTCAGATAACCTAACACATCTTCTTAGACTCTGATTCTAGTCCAGGAGACTCCCTTGCTTGCTAGCAGAGGCCCAGGAGGACAGAGCCCCTGCAGAGAGTCCCTGGCCTTACCTCCATGGGCGGATAGGGTGGCATGCCCAGCGTCTGGATCTCCACTGTGCTGTTTGCTGCCATCGGAGCAGGCGCACTGTACACTTCGACCACGCCGCTGCCGCCAGCGCTGGGCTGCCCTGGAGCCCCCATGCTCGGCGGGGGAGGCGGCGGGGGCTGAGGAGGGGGTGGTGGTGGCGGAGGTGGAGGCGGAGGGGGCTGGGAGAGGTAGCCAGCCCCAGGGTGCATACTCAAGCTGCTCTAAAACCAGAACAGGGAGAGACAGACAAGACATTGACAATGCAGCAGCAAAGAGTTGGAAGGGCTGCTCCCTCACACGTGTTCCCAATCCCAATTCAAAATGGCACCTGCAGAACAGTGATGACATCTTGACATAGCGCTGCACTGTCCAACTGCCAGGTTGGACCAGACTGTGATCGCTTTCAGAAGCTTGGCATGACCTGCCAAGACACTGTTTCCTCCGAAACTCAAGTGCTCAAGTCCCACTGCTTTTTTGTGCTTTGTTTTTAAAGCTTTTAATCCTTCTGGTTACAAAGAACATTTTCAGAACATGGAGAGTGTATAAAGCCTGACCAGCCCCAGGGAGAGCCCTGAAACAACCACTGCAGGAGAAGAGGGATCCATGGAACAAACTGACAAGGGCACTGGAAGCCAACCATTATATGGGGGCTCAACAAAAAGCTGGAATGACCACACTACAAAGATCTGAGCATCCAGCAACAAGGACATCAGAAGCGAACAGGCCCTGGAGCTATGCTATAATTTATCCACTGCTCCTTCCCGAGCCTGGCTGTCACACTGGGAAGGTGCCCAGGGCTCATCATCGAAGCGGATCTCTGGAGTCTGATGGACTGACAGAACTCTCTTGCTGTGCAAGCACAGCCCCATGCGGCTGGACTCCCCGGGCCCATGTGTGCCCCTTACCTGTGCCGGGGGCTGCACCGACGCCATGGGCTGGTCCAAGGATGTAAAAGCAGACATGGCCGACATCAGCACCTCATCGCTGACTAAGATGTTTCCCTGCACCAGGGTCTGAATCAAAGGTGATGGGGGAACTGTGATGTACGTAGAAATTTGCTGAAAGAAGAAAAAGGATGCATTGTTGACCAGCAATAGGACAAAACAATAAACAAAAACTGATGACACTGCGTTTTACTGAACCTTGTAGTCTCTGCTTTCACAGGCCCTGCTCAGCAGATGAGCCACAGTAATTACCTACAGCTTCCTGCTGAGCCCATGGTAGTTTCTAGCCATAACAATTCAGGCAGCTCCAGAAACATTCTTCAGAAAAGGAGGTAAGAAATATCACAGTCGCTTGGGAAAGTGGCCACTGGCTACAATTCAAATCAGGGGGTTATTGAACAAGATTTGCAGGACAAACTGGTCACAGACAGGTTCAGGCCTTTCCTAGGTGCTTTTTCCAGACAGGAAAGGTAGAGAAATGAGGGAGGCTGTTCTGGCTGCAGACAGTGAATGTCAGGCTCATCTCTTCAGACTGGAGTCAGGTTATAGGAGGGAAGGGAGGCTGTCTCTTTTTCTGGGTGGAAACAACCCATTTTTGCAGCCCTGCGAAGCACCATCTACTGCCACTACCTTAATTTGAAAAAAAACAGCTGTTTTGAAAGCATTCTGTAAATGATGACTGCCAGCACAGTACATGTCATGCACAAGGGACTCACTCCTGAGAACTCTGTTGGGAAGGAGAGTTACTCCAGAAAGGATATTCCTTTAACGTTCACCACACCACGTTATGGGGGCTTATTTGCAGGAAACTGAGAGGAGGGATGCAGGGATGAAGCTGCCAGACATTGGCCTCCTCACAGGCCCAGGAGCCAGACCACAGCCCAGGGGACAGCAAGAGCCATTCCACCCTGAGCACTGCACAGCGTTCACCCAGACACATGGCCAGCCTGCCACGCTGTGACCCTGGGGCTCTTCAGGAGAACCACAGTCTGGCTGTAGCACAGACGCAATATGAAACCCCTCCTGCCCTGAAAAAAGGGCTATCAGACACTCATGCTGGAGGACACCTCACTGCAGAGGACCAAGCAGCTTTAACCATGAGGTCAAAAGCCAAAAGGATCAGAACAGAGCCTCACAGAAAAGAGATCAGTCATGAGGCACCACTGGATCTGAAACCATCACCCAGAGGTCCTCCCCACTCCCAAAACCGCAGCAACAGAGCAGTAGAGCCTCTGCCTGCAGCACAGTACCTGTCGGCTGGCACTCGGAGCCTGCTGCACTGATGTGATGGAGGGGGTGTACGCACTGTTGGTGGCCAGCGAGACCGTTGAGAGGGAAGGGGCATTTCCCTGGCACTGTTCTCTCTTGTGGGTCATGAAGGCAGGCAGTGAGTTGAACTGCTTCTTACACTTCCCACAGAGGAACACATCTTCGTCATCTGCAATTAAGAGGACAGGATCAGTGCTCCAGGCTTTCTTCTGCATTCCCTAGTGCTACACCTAACAACCACAGCCATAGGAAAACAGACACCTTTTGGGTCTTAGCACCTCAAAGACAAGATCACCGTTAGGAGATCAGCTGCAAGGGCCAGATTGTCCCTCCTCCCCAGTCCCAAGCTCTCCCTAAAGCCAACTGATGCAATTGAGCCAATCTCATCTCTGCTCCCATCTATGAAACCTGCCCTCTCCCTGTGACAAACGGAATGCCACTGTCTGTTTTCTCATCCCAAAGACATGAACAACCAACGCAGCCTTGCTCCTGTAGCAGCCTCTGCTTTTAGAGAAAACAGCTTCTTCCAAAGCACCTGCATTATGCCACCTCAGGCAAGTTTTATTACTCAGGTTGCACAAAGAAAGAGAAGTAATTTGGACCAGGGCACAGAGTCAATGGCAGCTTGTGTCTGAAAGCCACCCCACTCAAGTCTGCTGGTCTTTGGTGCTTTGTCTTTGGTACCTCTGCTTGAAGTCAGAAGCAGAAAGACGACAACGCAGTTACCACATCCTAGATGAAATCTGCAGCGTTAGCAAACCACACACATTTTGCACTTGACCCAGCTGGACTCAAGGCTGTACTGCCTGACTCACAGCCTGAAGCAGGACATTTCTGGGGACACAGTCTGTAAATCCCCCCTGGGATAACTCGGTATCCACACAGCAAGTCCTCACCAAGCACTCTGAGTGCTCGAGTGCACAGAAATTACCAGTTCCCATATTCATTCACCCAGAGGAGCTACTCAATGACTGGATGATGAGGAATGGCTCAGTAAAGAAAAAAAGTGAACAGTACCAAGCAGTAGTGGCAGGAAGAGCGGCTGCTCCCTCCCTTCATGCCTTGACACGTACAGTTGTTCTGCCAGCTGCTCCGACAGTCACAACTACACACTGTAGGAAGAGATCTGCAGCCCTCCTGCTTTTCTCTCTCTCCCGGTGCTACCAGGACTCACCCATTGACTGGATAGCGGTGGAGGAGTTGACATTCTGAGCAGATGGATCCGTCACACCTCCCTGACCATCCAGTAAGGACTGCACAGCCAGCACCGTCTGATTATCCATTCCTGAAAGGAGACACAAGGATGGATGGTAAATTGAGCATGGCCAGAACACTGAGCTCTCAGGCACTGGGAGTCGTGGAGGAAAGACGCTTACTGGCTGCTGCTGTCTTCTCCCAGAGCCACTCTCACCTTCTCATCCTCCTCTACTAGGCAGCATTAACTACCATACTAAAGCAACACTCCCACGTGTCTCTCTACACTCCTTGATACATGAAGGAAAGAAGAGCAAGGAAAGCCAAAAGAGGGCTTGGTTTCAGGCATTTGCTGTGGAGAGGGAAGATGCTGACCAACAGTGGGTATGAAAAAAGCTAGGAATTAGAAACTAAGGAAGTCACAGCCAAGGTGAGGCAGCAGCCTGGGTGGATCTCTCTGGGACACAGTGTGACAGAGCAGAGACAAGCACTGAGCTCAGTGAAGACAAAATTCGTGGTGTGCAGCAACCCTGTCACAGCAGCAGTGTTAGAAATGCTCCCTGATCAAGACCAATGTTCCTGGATCTGATTAGACACAGGGCTATGAACTTCAGGAGGATTTAGATACAGCTTTAGAAAGGAAATATTAAGCAGGGTTCCTGGGAGAGATGCTTTGGGGGGGGACCCACTGGGCCAACAGTTGCCACCATGGTTCTGGGACATGCAGGAGAGTGAGACCATGGCTCTGTCACTCCCAGGACTATGCTGCTCTAACGGCTACTCTCAAGCAAGAGCTGTCGGTCACTCTCTCATTTCCATTTCCCTCGGGACTCCACAAGAGCACACACCCCCAGCCAGAGCTGTTGTCAGAACTGGCGCACTTGCTCTGCTACAAATATTTTTATTTACAACTAAAACATTCTAAAATGTTCCAGATAAATACAGAAGACGGGGACGGCTCACCTAGGGACACAACCTGGCCAGCACCATGCAACCGGTGAATTGAGCCTGAAACACTCTTTCTTTTTAGAAATCACATGGAAAGACACATCGAACAACCTGACTATGGAAAAAAATAGTGAAAAGGGGTGATTTTTTATGTCCCACTCATCTCTATCACTCCTTTATGACAAGCAACCCACAAATAAAACAAAGGCCATGCCAGGGTTGTATGTTATACCTCATGGATTAAAGGAGAAAAGAAAGGTGGGAGGTTCTGAGGTTGCTTTTCACTTTCCTTTAAGATCTTTGCAGAACAAAGCCATAAAGCTCTGGACTCAGAATTATGAGCTGCAATAAAAAGAAAACCTATTGGTCTGATCATTTCCCAGCAGCGAGGTGAGGACAGCTCCTGATGAGAGGTCACTCAGCAGACAGCACCAGGAAGATCAGTGGAACACCCACAGGTCACAGCATCAAGGACTGGTGCAGCAGAAACAACCACCACTGCAACTTCCCCTTGTCATTTCAAAATTTCTTCTGGACAACAGGGATGATACCTACCCCCATCATCCACGGCATTTTAAAGATATCCTAAGTGACAGTAAGACTCTGAACACCTTTTTCATCTTTTCACCAAGATGCGAACAGTGCACGTGCCCCTGGGCAAGAGGAGAGCACCATTCTCCAGCTGCTGGGGAGCAGAGGGCACCAGCAGCTACCGGAAAGCAGCAGATCACACTGCTTCACACGCTACCATGAAATGACCACTGTGCCTACAGGAAGCCTTTCACATAAATCACACAAAGGCACAGCAAGGCTGCAGGGCCAGTTCCACAAGCCTTCACTCACACAGGGAGCAGAACACTGCTGGAGCACTCCCAGGTGGATCTTCTCACACCCACTGAAGCCCTGCTTTAAAATATATCTCCTCTTGTACAAATAACCTCCTGGTCAACTCTAGAGGCATCACTGCCAGCTCCTGTAGGCACATCACACCAGGGTGAAATGGAGCAGCCCTACTTCAGCAGGATATGAGAGAAAAAGGGGATCAAAAATTCAGGTTAAGTACATTATGGGGATAATTAAGAAT
Source organism: Coracias cyanogaster (assembly GCA_033124195.1). Classification (NCBI taxonomy): domain Eukaryota; kingdom Metazoa; phylum Chordata; class Aves; order Coraciiformes; family Coraciidae; genus Coracias; species Coracias cyanogaster. The sequence goes on along the minus strand of JAVSBS010000860.1, from coordinate 1,479 downwards.
AGTATCAAGAATGCCACTCTTTGGTGTGCCCGCACTGAGCACTGGGGTTTCCTTCTGGCACTGAACCAGACACTCCAAGGACAAAAGCCAGATGATTGCCTTGATCCCACTAAGAGGAAGAAGCTTGAGGAGAGGCCGAGACCTGAAGGCAAGTGACAACGATTCAGCAACACTGTCCGTGCTGCATTCAGCCTTCTGCTGGAGAAAACTGGCCCAGGACAACAGAAATACCATAGAATGGTTTGGGTTGAAAGAGACCTTAAAGATCATCTAGTTCCAACCACCCTGCCATGGCAGGGACACCTCCCACTAGACCAGGCTGCTCAAAGCCCCATCCAGCCTGGCCTTGAACACTTCCAGGGAGGGGGCATGTGCAACTTCTGTTCAACAAATCTATTGCTCTACATTGATCTGGTGATTTGCGCAATGCCCACCAAGTCCCTGCAGTTTCACAGGGCAAATGCACAATGTCACACTTCACACAGAGGGAAATCCCCAAGTCCAACATTGAGGAACCCATGAAGACAAGCAGGCAGTTACTTGGTTACACGGATGCCATTCATGGCCATCCATGGCCTCCAGGAGAAAGCTTTGGATCGATCATGCAATGATTATAGCCAGCAGCAGTCTGCACATGTTCTTCACAGTCATGAAATAAAAAAAAAACAAACCACCTCTTCTCTCCTGGCAGTGTCAGGCACTCCCCAGCGCCTGACAAAAACAAGGCGATGGGGGAAGCCAGGATAAATGTACAAGACTACTGATCTGGGCTTTTTTTATCCCTTCCAAGTTTCTCTCAGAGCTGAAACAAGACTGTCCATGTCACCCAGCTGCTCCTCTGCCCTCATGACCTGAATCTCGGGCACTGAGCTTTTTTTCTGCCAACAGGAGCACCAGGTGCTTTATCGCCAGGCAACCATGAGCCTCTGCCCCCAGCACCCAGAGGACAGGGAGCTCTCAGCATCTCCGCTGCTCTCAGCACCACACACAAATGCCAAGTCACCACCAGCTTCTAATCGAATCAACAAGACAAAACAAACAAGCTCAGCTACCAAAAGCTGCCAAAACATGTTTTTTCTTTAAGTTGTTAAAATGTTTTATCTCCTGAATTCTGCAAGGGAAGGCACACAATGAGGAGCTGAATGCAGAGAGCAAATACGGAACCTGATTATACACAGAGCACTGTTAAATGCACCAAGTAACCTGAACAAAACAGCGGGGCACAGGTCACGGGGCTAACGAAGGCTGCCCGGCCCCCTGGCAGGGCCGGTGGGGGGATGCCCCGACGCCCAGGGAAGCGACACCGGGCCGGGGGCCGGGAGGAGAGGACGTGCCCCGGGGACGGCGTGGCGAGCCGCGGGCTGCCGGCGAGGGATGCCCGCTGCGGTCCCGCCCCGCCCCGGGACCGCGCCGGTGCGCGCCGCCGCCGGGGCTGCGGGGGGGTGTGCGGAGGGGGAGAGGGGCGCGGTCCCGCGCTGC
>JAVSBS010000858.1:3033-15929 GCA_033124195.1 Coracias cyanogaster | reverse complement strand
TCCAAGAGGCTTATATCAGTATCCCTGATGACCACTTAATTTTGCATTAATTACAAACTAATCTGTTTTCGCTGTTATACCCTGATTAGAATCATCTCATTTGGTGTTAATATGACCTCCGCAGAGCTTCTGAGTAATTCAGGATGAGAGCACCATTTGTTAATCAGCTGCTGAGTTTATCTTTCTAAAACACAATTTCAGGTTAAGTATGGGCTTAGAATGAGCTATCCTGTCATGTGTGAAAAAGCCCACAATCTCTGAAAAGCTTTTTTCTTTCTTTTTATTTTTCAAGTGGCAATTTTCAGTGGCAACTACAAGGTGGAAACAGGAAGCTATTTCAATCAGTAGCAACTTGTACTTACTGCTTTAGTTCTTAATTATAACATACAAATATGGGGGAAGGGGTGGTTAACTTATGCTCAGAGCAGAGGGGAAACATGCCCTTTGCTCTGGCTTATTTCCTGTTGTGAAGGCATCCCCCTCATGAATGAAACATTGAAGAGGAAAAATGTTACACGGGGAAGTCTGTGGCTTTAGCACTACCAAAGTGGCTCTACCCTTTGGCCTAGCACCTGGAGACATAAGGAAAGAAAAATAATTCCTGGGTTGTGGTTTGGCCAATAATGCCTAGGAGAAGAAATAATGCAGGACAGCCTGGAAACCTAGGTGCAGTCTCATATCTCTTTTAAGCTCTCTGCCAAACCTCTCAGCACTAGCAGTATGACTGTATCCTCTGTGTTATCTCTTTTTATGGTCTGTGACCTTAGTGATGTTTCAGACATAGGTAGCTTGCACTGTTTAGATGGGCGCTTCAGGGTGGACACTTGTGAGAGCTTTTTCCTGGCTGTCTGTGTGCTCTGGTTTGTTTGTCTTCAACCAGTGGCACAGTTTGTCCCAAAGAGCTGAGCTTGTGTGTTAATCCTGGAAAAAGCTTCTGGCAGCTTTGCAGTCGCAGGAAGACTCTACTGTGTCTAACTGGTTGGCATCCTCTTCTAGCATGTTTAAATGCAGATGAATCTTCAAGCTGCTGGACTGAGTATACAGAATATGCGAACAATAGTTAACCCACATTTACTTGTCTGATTTCAGAGAAGTCTGAGTGTGGTAACGTTGGGCTTCATGGAAACGAGCCTGCATCAGCTCAGTGGTGCAGCAGACTGAATTTTAGTTTCATTGCTGCAGAGAAGATATTATTACAGAGCTGCAAAAAAATGTGTGAATATGTATATGGTCTCAGAACCCTACAGTTTCCCTCTGTTCCTGGGCTGCTTTGCCTCTATTTGGTCTCTTGTTTACCCTGTTGTTTGGATACTCACAGCAGGTGTATCATGATAAGTCCCAATTGTTTACATCACTGACTGTCCTACTGCATCTCACAGCTTGTACTTGAACACCAGAGGTACACCAAAAGCAGGGAGAAAGGAGGGTCTAAAGCATCTGGTCTTGCTACCTTGCTGCAGCTTTCCCCATCAGGCTTTCAGCACTCTCTTGGGAGAGCTCTGGACAGCATCTCTTCCCCTTCTGCCCATATGCACTGTTGGGCTACAACTCTTGACCACTTTTGCCTTATGCTTGAGATGTGTACAAAATTGGGCTCTTTGCAACCTTCCCCAAGAATAATTCCCAAGTACGGTTTTGATTCGGACTTCCGTTTTGGTACAAGGGAAGCTAAATTACTACAAATTCCTTTAGCTCAGATGGGAACAGCTCTTCAGCAAATTTAGTTGGAAATCCCCAAACCTCATATGCAACATCAAAATGAATACATTAGTTACTCTCTTGATAATCTCCTACCTTGCACTTTATGGATCTAATGACATCCGTGTAAGGGTGTCCCACTCAGAAGTGGTTTGGTCAATGCTACTTTGCCTACAGATCACAAACTTTTAACCCCTCTATCCGTTTATGCCCTCTCCACCCTGCTGAAGCAGCTATATGCATTCACAGAGGCAAGGTAAAGAGGGTAAACACAGGAAAAGACAGGAGGATGAATTGATGCATTTTTAAAAACTTTGTACATCTTTACCTCTTATTATAGAAAGCAACAGCTAAACTGAAAAAAACAAGGAGAGTACTAATGGTACTTCCTAACCCTGCTAAGTAGATCTTTTATTTGTGCATCAAAAACTAGTACAGCAAATATTATCTTGAAGCCTCAGATTGCCCTCTATGTGCTGTTACTTTTTAGTACCTAGTATTTAGCTTAAAGCTGCAATTGCCAGCATCTGGATAATCTCAGTTTCCATTTTCAAGACTAAAGTACATTTCTAGCTTTCATGACTAATGGTGAAGAAAGGTTAAAAGCCTTTCAGTTGAGAAGTTCTACAAACAAAGTGAAAATGTTTATTTCCTTTTAATCTCATGTTTTAAAGGGTATCTCGAAGCAGAACCTGTATTTTTAACAAATGGGGATTAAGTGTCAGAAACAGTATGTCAGGACTCTCTATGGCACAAAAAGCTGCCAGCTCATTGCACAATAGCCATTGTAAAAGCTATTTAAGAAGTGTTTCAAATGTTGTCTCATACACTGCAATGCTTAAGTGTATTATATATTACTTCAATGAAAATTGTATACTATGCTCTGTCTCAAGTTACTGGGAGCTCTCCAAGCAGTTTTGAATGCTGCAGCCCTGAAGTTTATCTTTGTCAAATGCTCTCAGAACGGTTCTGTATTTGGCCTTTATTCTGGCAAATTGTGTGAATTGTTGGAAAACATAATAGTTTACATAATTTCTCTTTGTTACAGTGGCACAGTACGTTACTCTGGGAAGGTAGAACCCTAAAAGATTGGAGTTTTTAAACAGTTGATCCTCATTTGTGGGGAAGCATAGCTGTGAAAAATAGATGCTACAGAAATGCAATGTACCATTTCCATGGTAACACTAGTACTGAAACACTGTTTTCTTCCCAGGTTTTGAAAACTAAATTTTAGAAGTTAGCACTTAAACTGACTTCAGCTTTAGAGGCTTTTCTGAGATAGCAGTGGAAATTGACTGGTCTGGGGAAAGGGGCACTCTGTGTACCCAGCAGGATTGGCTTTGCACAGGGCTGAACACGCGCTTGAAAAGGCATTGCTAAGAAAACCTATGCTACACTTCTTTTCTAGCTTGAACGCCTGAGACAATCTGGTGAGACAGACAAGCAGTGAGGCTGCTCTAAAATAAGCATATTTGAAGCGCTCTTGTGTAGATTCCCACTCTTAACAAACAGGCATATTCCTGCCTGCCAGCTGCTGATGTTGCAGGTGTGTCTCTGTTGCAGTCCAGTCCATTCCCTCACAAACTAGAGGCTATGTCACATCACGCTTTTATAGAGGGAATGCTACAGCTTGCTTCCCTCTCCTGAACATACACAAAAATACTCAGAGAACAGGCAAGCGGTATGCCTGACTGGTGACAGACATGAGAAACCAACAAGGGTTTCAAGAGATGGGAGAAAGGCAGGAAAAGAAAAACATTATTAGCAGGACAACAGCTGCTCTGCTGGTTTAGCATTCTTATCTAAGGCTATTGGTCTAGACCTGTAGGTAAATGTCACTGTACTTGTGGTGCGTGAGCTACACCAATATGAAAGCACTTGATTTAGTTCAGTATTGTTTGGAAGTTCATGTCTTCCATAAAATGAATGGGAAAAAGCAGTCAACAAAAAGAGTACCCATAGTTGTACTGCTGTTTATATTTCCAGAATGGTACAGATGGGCCAGCAATCTGTAACATTTTGATAGTCCCTGATGTGAAAATAATATCTGAATGATGTAATGGCTATGAAGTTGCATGGTACATTGGGATTTGAGGCAAAATGAACAGAAGTTGCTGTTTGTACTTTTGCATTTCAAATGGAAAAAGTATGGCAATACACACAGTCCATTATGCAGCTATGCATATATTTGGCATGCTTAGCAGAAAGGATTTGAGCTCTCCAGGCCAGGCTGTACTTCATATTAGATCACAAAGAATAGGATAACTGCTCCTTAACCAGGCAGTGAGGTGCTCGAGCATACAGGGACTAGATCTCTGCATGCCAGCCTCCTAGAATGGTTCCTCAAATCAGCAATGAGTATCAACCCAAATTTAAATATATATAAATAAAATTTAACAGGTAGCTGAAATGGCTGTTAATAATTTTGAAGAGTTTCTCCTGTCTTGCTAAGAGAAGTAACATTTAAACTTGAAAACTGCATATAGAGCTGGTGTAAAGGTTGTAAGGAGTGAACTCTATGGAATAACAAACTTCTATTTTGTTAGTTAAGTAGTTGACATTCATGTTTATTACATTTCTAGGAGTTATAAAATATTCTGTTTGATTTGTCGTGCAAGCTAAGTCTGCTGTGTTTTAATAACCTACTAAACAGTTTTCATTTGTATCAATCTGGCCTCAAGCAATATTCAAGATCTCCCAGTCTCTCCGGAGAGAATCTGAGGTTGTAGGGCTCCATTTATTCCCTTTTGTTTTCTTTCTGTTTCTTCGGATCTTATCTGTTCCTTGTTTTTATCTACCAGATGAACTCCAAGGGGCTTTAATTAGCTAGCTAAAAATAAAAATGCACTGCAGGCCTGAAAGAAAACAGATGGGAGTGTATTTCATCCTGTAACTTGCACTACGGTTTGCAGTGGCTTGTGCCTTGGCTGAAGGAAAGTGCTAACTAACTGTTATCCTAACCAGTAGTTGAGTAGCTCACCTTTTTCTTGAGATCTGATTAGAGATGGATTTCTCAGAATTTCCTTGCCCAAGTTTTCTCATTCCCCATTATTTTTCATTTTTCTCCTCAACATTTTATGTGCCTAAGGAAGTTTTCAAAGGATAATTCAGTACCCAATCTCTTTTGAAGGTCACTAGAAATGAGAAGATTTTAGAAGTGCAGGTGTTACATTGTAGACTCGAAGTTGCATATTCCTACCTTATTATTTAGTGTTCTCTGAGTCATTCTGTTTAGTACAAAAACACTCTTTACTGCTTAAAAAGTTAAAAAGTCAAGAACTTGCCAGTGTTTTGTTTGGTTTGGTTCCGTGTGGATATTTTACTGAAGTCTTCCAAGAAACAAAGAAGGAAAAAATACTATTGAGTGTTGCAAAAAATCTATGGCTTTTAAAAATGCCGTAGATTCAGCTGCTTGATTTTTAGCTGTGATGAAGCAGCCTTCTAATCCTGACAAATTATTTGATACATATGGTTGATCATGCTAATATTTCCAGCTCTGAGTATCAGTTTTCACATTTTATAATCAGAACAAAAGACTCTCAGTATAGACCAGCCCTAATAACAAGCAAAATAGTATAACAGGAGTATAGTATTAGCAGTGATGATCTAAGGATATAAGCATGGCAAATGTTTGCAGGGAGAGGTCATACTCTTTATTAGGGCACCAGACATAGGCCTTAAGCTTCTATTTTGGATGTGTAGAATTTCTGTGATCAAATCTTGCCATTTTTACTGTGTCAATATGGTGAAAACATGACTCCTCGTTCCTCAGGGAGCATCTTAAAATATATACTGAAGCAATGCCACAAGCCTTGCAAAAAAATGCCAATTTGGTATGAAAGAAGCCCTGCTTCTGTTGAGATAACTCTCTCAATTTTAACCAATTTCCTTACCTAATTGCTGACTATGAAGTAAACTTTTCCTCCAATTACATCCTCTGTATTATCTTTTTTAGTAGATAAGTAGTTTTGATCAAATTTCACTCTATAGGAAAATCCAAATTATTTAAACAAGCTGTGTTTATTTTCTTTAAGAGTTTGACTTGCAGAGAACTTGGCAAGGAAATCAACTTGTAATTAAAGAGTAAAACTATAAGCATCTTTCAAAATATCAATGATGTTTTTAGTCTTGAGATTTTTGAAAACTAAGGAATAAACAAAATTACTGAATAAAACTACAAAAGAACTCTTTAGTATTTGTGCTCCAGAATATTCAGTTCTGGATGCCCAGCTACAGTCAGGGAATGCTCAGGGTGAAAGGAAACAGGTTTTAATAAATATATGTTTGTAGCTTTTCTCTTTTTCTTTTACTAGAGTCTTTCAAGAATATTTCTAGACTGAAGCCTCTGCAATAACTGCACCTTATATAGTTTCAAGTCAGCTCAGGTATCAATGAAAGGAGATTAATCTGCTTATTTGGGCATTTCATTTATATAGCCTTGCCTTGCCATGTCAGTGCTCTACTCATCCTGCCAGCAATACCTAGCACAGCCAGTTGGAAGCTGCCAGGGGTTTACGGGCAGAAGCTGCAGTGCTGTCAAGTGGGCCAGCGTGCCTTTGCTGCGTCCTCCTGGTGCTGTACAGCAGAGTGCAACGCAGCAGCAGAGCACAGCAAGGGCTGGTGCTCAGGAGCTCTGCTTTTGATGGAAACTGAAATAATGGAGTGCCTTAATATCCATCTGCTACCAAAGAGATATAAAGCATTCACCTACACTTTTTTTAGAATCTAAAATTTTGCTATTACAGAAGGAACTGATTTAGTGCATTAAATACTATATGCTACAAGCAACACCATCAGCTAAAACATACAGAATTTTATGTTTGATCTCCTGAAAAGTCCTGTGCAAAATTAAGTTCCGGGATACCTATTGTCCTAATTTTCAGCTCAGAACAGCAATAACAACTGCAATATGGGGTGTTCCTTAGGAATTCATTACTAGTTGGAGTCCCTTCAGTAAGATGCAAAGTAGATTCATTTTACTGTAACCATCACACCTTAACAGGAGCTTGGTTAGTTTATTATTTTCGTTTGTAACTGTATTTTCTGCTATGTGTTTTCAATAAGAATTTTCTCCCAAGAACTTTGAATTTCAATTGCAAATAAAATGTTGACAATGCTTTTGGACATCTATGTTATAACAGTTACCAGCAAGACATTAGATGGGCCATTTCCCAGCAATAACAACGTAATAACAGTTTAGTAGGATTTTTTTGCTATCTGCAAGCTAGATTATCTTTATTTAAAATTGATAACAAGGGCCAGGTGGCTGCTAAAAGTCAAGATATGAATTACAATCATATGGTTCTGAGGCAATGTTGGCCAGCGGCTGTTGAAGCATAAATTGCTTCCTGATCAAGTGGTAGCATAAATTGCTACCAGTTCTGATAGGAGGGCCAGGGTACAGTTCATCGCCATGGGAACACAATATGGCAGGACACCTCTAGGATTACTTTTTGCAGTATTTCCACTAAAAAAAAGGGGCAACACTACTAATTGGAATTGCGGTGGGTAATTTTGTTGTGTTGTTAAACAAGGATTAGAAATCATCTCCTACACTGTGTGTAGTATTCCCATAGAGGGCTACATGCTTAGCATGGAAGAATTGCAGAGTTGGTAATATGGCCTACAGGATAGAAAAGTGAATTTGGGATGCTTTGGGAAAAAAAAAGGGCTTCCTCGATGATCCTAGGGATAGCACCTCTCTAAACTTAAGTTTCTCTAGCTGTGAAACAGATAAGATATAGACCTTCTGGAAATCATTATTAGGTTGTGAAGTTAGAATTAGATTATTTCTGGCTTTCTGTTTCAAAAAGGATAAGACAGAAGCTGATTACAGTATAGTTAATTTTTACTAAACCTAGAGAGAGAAGACTGGAAGGGAGAAGGGGAGAGTACTTGTCTTGCCTGAAGGAAGGAAGAAGGCTGTGTCTAAAAATCTGCCATGTTATGTCAAAGCAGGAGCTGCTTGCTGCCTTTGTGCATTTTTTTTTTCAAGGACAGAAGTAATGGTTCAGTCAAAATTACTTGTCTAGCAACTTGCCTACCATTTTCCTAAAATCCAAGAGACCACTTTACTGTTGTCTTGTATTAAGATGACTGACTGCATCTGTAGTTTAAATCAATTATTTCAGGTATATGAGAAAGAAGGAATTAGATATAATGAGAAAATAAAGGACAAATCGTTCTTCTGTTAACACAGTTTTAAGGTTATAAGTGTTTGGCAGGAGAAAATCATGCCTGTTTTTTTAATGAAAGCTCTGAAGAAAAAAAAACCTTGTCTTGATAGCATAGTTTAAATTTGCTTTTCCTGGAATGGAAACCAGATTAAAAGGGATGTGGGGTTTTTTTAATTCAATTGCTTGAAGGTGTTTTTTTTTTTCTTGGTCTTAATCTTATGTTTCCTGTACTTTGCAAGAACAATGTTTTGCAAGGGCTGTTGGGTACAGTTTTCTGGAGCCGGCTCTTTAAAATCCACTGCTCCAAGCTCTGTTCCCATCCCCATTTAGGAACCTCATCATCTGTCCTCTCATTTAGGAATCCTGAGGCCAGTTATCCTCAGGGTATTCAGACCCCTGAGCTTGAAGACAGGGATGGAGACCAGAATAATCCCCTGATAATCCAGGAAGTGGTAGTCAATGACCTGCTACGCCAATTGGACACCCGTAAGTCTATGGGGCCAGGTGAGATCCACCCGGTAGTGCTGAGGGAGCTGGCAGAGGAACCTGCCAAGCTGCTCTCCATCATTTATCAGCGATCCTGGTTAACAGGGAAGGTCCTGGATGACTGGAAACTTGCTGATGTGACATGCATCTACAAGAAGGGCAGGAAGGGGGATCCGGGGAACTGCAGGCCTGTCAGCCTGACCTTGGTACCACAAAATATTATGGAGAGGTTCATCTTGGATGCGCTCACATGGGAAGTGTGGGACAACCAGGGGTGTCCTAGCCAGCATGGGTTCACGAAGGGCCGGTCCTGTTTGACCAACCTGATTTCCTTCACTGACCAGGTGACCAACCTAGAGGATGAGGGCAAGGTGGTTGATGTGGTCTACCTGGACTTCAGTAAGGCATTTGACACCATCTCCCACGGGATCCTGTTGAACAAGCTGGTGGCTCACAGTGTAGACAGGTGGACTCTTTGCTGGGTTGAAAACTGGCTGGATGACCAAGCCCAGAGGGTTGTGGTGAATGGAGTTAAATCCAGTAGGTGGCTGGTCACAAGTGGGGTCCCCCAGGGCTCAGTTCTAGGGCTGGTCTTCTTTAATATCTTCATCAATGGCCTGGATGAGGGAATTAAGCGCTCCCTCAGTAAATTTGCAGATGACATGAAATCAAGTGGGAGTGTCAATCTGCTTGAGGGTAGGAAGGCTCTGCAAAGGGAACTGGACAGGCTGGATTCGTGGGCTGAGGCCAGCTGTATGAGGTTTAACAAAGCCAAGTGCCAGGTCCTGCACTTTGGTCACAATAGCCCTGGCAACGCTATAGGCTTGGGGAAGTATGGCTGGAAAGCTGCCTGGTGGAAAAGGACCTGGGGGTGCTGGTGGACAGCTGGCTGAACACGAGCCATCACTGTGCCCAGGTGGCCAAGAAGGCCAACACCATCCTGGCCTGTATCACAAATAGTGTGAGCAGCAGGAGTAGGGAGGCGATTGTTCCCCCGTACTCGGCACTCTTGAGACCACACCTTGAGTACTGTGTTGAGTGGGTCCAGAGAAGGGCAATGAAGCTGGTGGAGGGTCTGGAGAATATGTCTTATGAGGAGTGCCAGAGGGAACTGGGATTGTTTCTTTTGGAGAAGAGGAGGCATCATTGCTCTCTACAATTACCTAAAAGGAAGCAGTAGTGAGGCTGGTGCTGGTCTCTTCTCCCAGGTAACTAATGAAAGGACAAGAGGTAATGGCCTCAAGTTGGGCCAGGGGAGGTCTAGATTGGATATCAGGAAGAAGCTCTCTACTGAAAGAGTTACTGGAAGAGTGATTAGCCACTGGAACAGGCTGCCCAGGGAAGTGGTAGAGACACCTCCCTCAAAAAATGGGTAGATGTGGCTCTTTGAGACCTTGTCTAAGGGTTAGGGAGATGTTTGACACAGGTTGGACTAGATGATCCTAGAGGTCTTTTCCAACCTAAATGAATCTGTGATTCTGTGATCTATATTTAGCACTCGTCCTTTTCCTCCATTCACCTGCTTACACTTAAACCTAGAAATCTCTGTTCTTTGTTTCCCCAAAATAATAGTGTATTAAGGTGACAGCATGTCATGTGTACTGTGTTAGTTCATAAATACATCTCATCAGCAATTACATTCTCCCTGTAAGATGTTTATCCTCAAGTTAAAAGTGGCATGTCTAGGGTACACACAGCAATAATACGAATTTTAAGACCTATCCACATCAGAACTTGTATTCTTCATTAGTGGTGTAGTAAGGTACCATACTCTCTGCATTTTTCATCCTATTCCTGCATCAGTGCACTGTAAAGTAGCATTAAAATTATTTTATCAGTGTTCCTTATTTCCCAAAAGCAGGGGGCCTGTTGACTTTCCCGTATTTATTGTCTGGATTTGTCTCAGTAAAAGTGAGAGTGAGGAGGAGGAGGCAGCACTTTACCCATTGGATTGTTTCATTACTGAACAGATGACATATGGTTAGTTTCCTGTATTTCTAATGAGGACTTAAGCTGATGCCATTGAGTCTTCTTAAAACTGATGATGGGCACCTAAGTCTGGGTGATTTTAAGATGTGTAGCAGCAAAGCAAATATATTACAGTGGAAATACTAGAAAAAACACAAAAAATTGATGTTGTTTTGAACAAGATAAAGATGGAGAGTTGACCACAGCTGCTTACCACGCAGATGCTGCACCAAGAACAAGCTTAGAGAGCTGATATCAGGAACTTGCAGCACCATGACACATTTAAGATTAATGTCTCACAGATTGCTAAAATAAACTAACGTGGTGGTACAGCACTGCATTTTAAGTGAAAGACTGCATCATAGCTTTATGCAGATTGGGCTATGATAAGGCTGTCAGTAATCAGCTCATTTCGAAACTGTGCTGAGCAGAATGGAGAGTTCATCTTGTTTTCTGAAAATCAGAGGTATGAAGGCTATATAAAATTGGTTCTAGTTTTGAAACCACCTTGACAGTTTTCAAATAACTTTTTTGAGAGTGGTGTGCACAGCTGCCTATATAAAGAAGCAGTCTTGCTGAGTACATGGCATCTTAAAAAATCAGATTCCTTTTTTTGCCCAAGTTCTCCTTTGCTAATAATTGAGCATGCTGCTGTGGGGTTTGGGTTTAATTCACTGGCATTAACAACACAGAGTATTTAACGCATCATGGGACATCAGAAGGAGTCCTACTGTCTACTTAGTGACTGAAAGAAGAACGTAATATCTGGGGCCTGCTGAAACCATTACAGTTTCCTGGCTGGGTTTCATGGGTGTTACCCATGTAAAGATCTCCAGCCATTACCAAACAAGTTTACCTGTAAATTTCAAAATAGTGAGCCTTGTAGCTATTCCACAGGGGTGCCAGGTTGCAGAAAAAATATTTACCTACTTTCTTCCTTATTCTAACATATTTGTTTTCCCTAATTCTCTGCCACATAACTAAGGAAAATATATCTAATGACTAAGTAATCTCTCATGTTGGATTATGATTTAGATTTCTTATCAGCTTCCATTGTATAAATATAATCTGACTCATGGGAGAAGAACTGTTATCAAGTGTATGTTTCTTTGAAAGTTTTGATAAAAGATAATAACTTATGGCTTAAGATGTAGAAAAGCTTTATTATGAGCAAGCCATGCGTTGCCATGCCACACTTACCTGAATGTACCAGAGATAGAGTGTGGCTGGTGGGGCTTTACTGACTTCCCTGATAAATGTTTCTAATATTTTTTCTTCTTTTGTATAAACTGTGATAGGTGGAAGATAGTACAAATCTGCAAAGACTTATATTGTTCATGTATTAAAGGTACATGTATATGGACGGGAAGAATGTATATGGGCAATGATGCCACAGAATATTAATCATTACAACTGCTGCAGAGTTGCCTAGAAACTGCATCTATATGAGACTGCATTTTGATAAGTTAGATTCCTAAGAACCTGGGCACCTAATCTTTTAAAATATTATTTCCCAAGATATGGATCCATTAAGTTCCATCTTATCTTGCAGCTGCAGAGATTTCTTAGAGCTGTAGGTACCCCAGAGGTCTGCTGCCATTCAGAAACAGAATTGCCCATGTTTTGATTGTGCTGAATTGGCATCTGTGCTATCCCCAAACCACAGCTGGATTCAGAAACAAGGGGTATTACCTACTGAGTACTATCTAATCCACATCTTATACCATTAACACCGGTTCTTTTTATCTACCTCATTTGGACAACAGAAGGAAATAGTTTCAACTGGTGGGATTAGAGGTTTTGTAAAATTACTAACCTGCTTTCAAAGCTTTGCTGCATATCAGGTAGAGGAAGGACTTGAAGATAGATAGTTTATAACATATGTTTGTGAGTGTTACTTGATAATTTGCTAAAAAGGATACTAATAATTCAGTTTGCCTTTCTTGTTGGATTGGGTTTTTTTTGAGAGGGAAGACAATGCTGAGACTTTTAACTGCAGGACAAGGCTCATGGTTGTGAATAGAAGTGGATTTAAGTGGCTTCTAAAGGAGATCCTAACCACATCTCCTTCTGTGGTATTTTGTCTTATGTAGGCCAGCCAGTTCATATTATGCATCTCTTTATTCGTTGAAAAAGAAGAAGCTGTGATTTCTACTGGGTAGAAAGACATTATAGTTGGGGATCATGACAAAACTTAAGTAGTTTTAGTAAAAGGCATATGAAAAGTAGAAACCATTTTATCCTGAAGAGACCACAATGTAAGTTGGCAAAACAGAGAAAAGCTGTGAAGCAGAGGTATTTCTATCTTACAGGTAACTGACATGGTGGCTTGGTGAGGTTCATAAACCAAACCTCAGCTAGGATCAAACAGTAGAAGGCATCAGAACCAGAAGAAAGGTACCCACAAGACCCCGATATTTACTGATGGGAAACCAGAGGACAAAAGCCTCTTGTTTGTTTTTTACTTGAAAAGGTTGTTCATTTGGTGATTTTGTGCATGTATACAGATTTTTCCAAGATCAGTCTCTGACCGAGTGAGGATCAGCTGTACTCTACGTGCAAAAGACC
>JAVSBS010000855.1:0-26713 GCA_033124195.1 Coracias cyanogaster | reverse complement strand
TCGGTCTCTCGAGATAACCTCTTTACACAGGAAATGGTGGCATCAAAATGCTTCCCCTAGGAACTTATGGGAAAAAAATTCTACATGTACAAAAAACAAAAGGGAAGAAAATCTAACCCCCAACAATATTATTTTTGTATTTCAGCCTTCAGTGAAGAGACAGCTCTGTGGGTGCCAAGAATCCTGAGAACTTTAAGGCTGAGTCTGGACATTCAGATTGCTGCTTAACCTGATACAGTCAACAATTCCATCTCTCCCTACTTAATTTCTAAATACTGATCCCTGACCTCTGCACATCCTGTGTTATGCCACCACCAGTGTTTAAATTATGCTTGTTCTAGCTGTCTGTGTTAAAGGGATAATTGTTCTGTGGAGATATGGATTTGCCTTTAATGTCTAAAAGATTAAGCAGAAGTGACTACCTTAAATTAAAGTGTCTGCCTTTTCAATACTTAACGTAAAAACAAATGAATCTCCTCTATTGAAAAATATTGTCCCTTGCATCTGGTTACTCAGAGAAGCATTCTGCTTTTACGGAAAGGAGAAAAAATACTTTTGTCCAGTGAAAAAAACTGTTAAAAAAACTCCAAACAGAACAGACTGCCTGAAAGAAAGATAGTATCCTAATAGTATTGGTTCTGTAATTTCCTACATGATACTGCATTAGAAAAACCATAGGGCAATCCAAAACAGAGTCTATCTTTATGTCACATACCGAATCAGTTATAACAGTGCCATTTCTTAGGGAAGCTTATTAAGTTGTTCTTTAAAGACTTCCTATGAAGGAAGTCTTCACTGCCTCTTAATCTCTGTTACAGTGGCACTCCTAATAAAATATTTTTTGCTGTAATACAAGCTCATTACTTCCTGTTCTAAGTGGTATGTGTGCACAAAGCAGAACATATTTTTTATTTATTTAAAATCTTTCTCTCTACAGGCAGTCAGACCTTTATTAGATAGGTTAAATTACTCAGTTCTTTCAAATGTTTGGTACTTGTCACAGTGAGACAGACATCTCACTATTCCACTTGATTTTTTCTGGATTCTGTTGATTTCATCCCAGAGTCTCAAGGTTCAAAACAAATCAATGTCCCAGCTCAGGTCATCTATGCTGAAATGAGCCAAGAGTATAAACCTCCTTCTATTATCCTTTCATTACATGTAATGAGAAGTATTCCTTTTTTGTTTCTTGTGTGTAGTTTTTTTATTTTGTTATTTGGGGCTTTTTTTTTTGGTCATCATCTTCCACATTGTTCTGTCATGTCCACCTTGTCAGTCATAATCCACGTATCTTTTTTTGAAAAATTGTTACCCAGTCGGTTTTCTCCATATTGTACATAGTTGATTTTACCTGCCCTTTGTACCTTCCACTTGTTCCTGTTGAATTTCTAGCAGATTAATGGTGTTTCATGGTCACTTGGAATTTAAATACTTGCCTTCAAGCATAGTTGCCATCTCTCTCAACTACATGCCACCTGCAGAGTCAATAAGCGTATTCTCTATTCTATCAGTAATGTTGTAATTCATGTGGACTATGGATCTACTACTGCTTTCCAGTCTTTCAGGGGAAAGGTCATGACATGTATGAAAGCTCTGCTTGAGAATAATCTTTACTACTATTAGTAAATCCATCCTGAATTAAAAAAAGAACGTGTTATGTGAGAACAAAATGCCTGATAATCCAAAAAATATAAATGATAGACATGTATCAAGAGACTACAGTTTTTAATCATAACAATTAATAGTAATAATTTAAATACAAAGTACATGGTGCCTGTAAGAGCTTTTTAAGAACAAAGAATGCTCAAAATAGAATGTGCTGGGTGGTGGAGTCAAGGTGTTAGCTGTGGTGGCTACAGAGGTGTCTTCTGCGAGCGAGACTGGAGCTTCCCCGCAATGGACAGTTCCAGCTGGCTCCAATAGGCCCACCACAGGGAACAGCTAAGCCCAGCAGCCATGGTTTTAAGAAAAGGCAGAATGTTTCATGGACAAAGGAAAAAGAGTGGTGAGGTGAAGACGGAGAGAGTAGGAAACAACTTTACAGCACCAATGTGAGAGAAGAAGGAGGAACAGTGTACTTTCATGCTGGTAAGATCATAACACAAGGCATGCTGCTTGGCCAATAGCCAAGTTGTTTGTAGACAACTTTATTTGAAAACTATACTCATCATGTCTCCCTTTGACAATGTTTTGAAAATAAAGCCTCATGGTGGAAAATTCAGACTGGTACATCTTGTGACTCTTCAACAACAAGAATAGAAATTTATCCATAAAACTGTCTTCTGAATAACAGAATAAAAGTTTGCCATTTTAAATATTCATACATATTTCTATAAAGAGCTGGAGAAGTCCCAAGAAGAATGTAATACAAAAATGGAATACATTGTGGAAAAAAATCTGTTCTCTACTTTCCTAAGTTGATTCTAGTATGAAAAATCAACTAAAGAGCAGCAAAACCATATTTTCTTATGATTATGGTGAGTTTCTCTTCACAAATCAAGTGAACGATCCTGGTTTGAAATCATACAAAATCCCTAAAACACACATGGTCTAATAAAACTATACTAGCTATTAAGTATAACAGCTTTCTGAATACACATTAGTCTTTAAATGAAATTGAAAATACTTCTCAAGGTCAAAACTGAAAGAAACACGATCACAATGAACTTTTTTCACTCATGTGGATCACCTGGTACAAACACTCAGAACTCAGTCCGATTCTTAGGTCAGACTATTACAGGTTGGCAATTTCACCTGTTCTCATTGTTTTTATAGTCTCTAAAGTGCAATAAATCACTGACAGACAGCAGTGAAGTACAGCTATTTTTTATATACCACTGGATGCCTTTGCAATCCTCATAATCAAGGAAAACTTCTATGGATGGTAGTATTAGCCATATTTTTCTGCAAAGAAAATATCACAAACAACAATCATGTCTCTCCAATTTAGAGACCAGACTATGTGGCATAGTGTTGAAGACTTTGCTCAAGTCCAGGCAGATAACATCTGCTGCCCTTCCCTGATCACCAACTCCATTACTCTATTGTAAAAAGCCACCAGATTTATCAGGCATGATTTTCCCTTGTTGAAGCCATGTTGGTTGGCCGCAATCAGTTAGGGTTGATGGATGGACCACTCAGTGGATAAAGAATTGGCTGGACGCTCGCACTCAAAGAGTTGTGATCAATGGCTTGATGTCCAAATGGATTGCAAAAATGAGAGGTGTCCCTCAGGGGTCAGTACTAGGGCCAAACCTGTTTAACATCTTTGTTGGTGACATGGTGTTGTGCTGGTTCAGCCATCATCATTTTACACTGCCATCAGTTCCCAGATCACACAGGCCAACACTGAACTCAGAAACATCCCCTCACAAGTCTTCTTTCAGACAGTCCTGCCATAGGTTCCTGTGAGTCCAGCTCCTTCACTGCCCACTGTGGTGCTAGCACAGTCTGCTCGACACAATGGACAGAGATGGCTCCCTCAGTGGCCCCTCACATAGAAGGACACCACTAAGAGAACTCAGCAAGATGCAACCACACCCAACAGGAAGCTCCTCCAACAGGTCAGCTCCTGGTTGATATAACCCTGGCCTCACCCACCACCCCAGCCATGACCACCTGGGTGAGAGTGGAGGCACAGGGACACAGGTAGGCCAGGTTCTGCCTCTGGAACATGAAGCCAATAGGAAAACCAAAACATTCTGCTAGGTTGTGACTCATCCACAGGTCAGCTCCAAGTTGGGGCCCACAACTCAGGCCCCAGCACTTCAGTATCTTACGCTGTAGGCATTGAAATGGTATATGCGTCTCACTAATTTTTTGTTGTTAAACTTGAGGCACTTAAAGCAGTAATAAAGTTCCAGAACAAAGTATGACTCCAAACATTACTCTGAGCCGTTGTGCTCAAAAGCAAGTTATACGAGTTTGTGACACCATATAACAGAGCTATAATGTAACTTCACCACAGCCTGCAAATTGTTTAGAAAAAAGATATAAAAAAATTACTTGTAATCTGAAATTCCTTAGGGACATGTTGGCTGAAAGTGTCTTCTACCTGGTGCCCTTAATTGACTCATAATTAAGGAATAGGAAAACAGACTGACCCTTATTTTTGTTACAATCATAAACCCTCCAAAAAGTAGCTATTTCAGCAGAGGTAAAGAAAGGAGTGTGATGCAAAACAGGTCATAAGACTCAAAGAGCTCTTGAAGAGAAAATTCTGACCCTTGATTGCCTGCAAGTCCTCTTCTAGTGGACCACAGTATGTTAAAAATGAGTGTAAGAGAAGGCATGCAAATTGCATCAAAGATCCAATAAAAACAGCCTTTTCTGTGAGGTATTTTAGTGAAGGTGCTGAATAACCAAGAAATAGTGAACAAAACTATTGAAATTAAAATTAACAGAAAGTTTTGGTAAGTTGGGGGTGGGAAGGAAATAAAAGAATTAATCAGTGCCATAAAAAAAGCCATTGAATCTAATTATAACCAGTAACAAGAGCGCCATATGATCTACTTCACATCTCCTTTTACACCTTTTAACTTAATGCAGTCCAAGTCTCATTTTTGGATGCAGACTCCCTGTTTACTGGGTATACTCATAAATTAGATAGGTGGAAGAATTTTCTATATGGCTGTTTGCAATTAAGCAAAAGGATATTTCAACTTGCCTTTTTTTATCTCCTTAAAAAACTGAGAAGATAGCATAAAAATTTCCATTTCCATCGAATTCATTATCTCTGAATTTAGGACATACTTTATCAGCATAACAGGTTAATAGCAGTGGTCCAGTCATCAGGATCTCTAGTCAGTGTGCTGAGGTAATTGTCATTATACTTTCCCAGTCACAGGTCATCAGTTTGACTGAAAAGATTCATAACTCTGACAAGCAACACAGTAAAGTTATCAGAAGGCAAAGACTCCTGCTATACCCTTAAAATGTATTTGACAAGGATGTGAAAAGTGTATTTTTGAGCCTGTAAACTATATATAATTATATATAAAGATGACTACCAGAACAACAAAAACTTAACCACCAGTGGATCTGCATGATAAAAAACACTGTGAGGGGAAGGGAGGGAAGCCATTGTAGAAGATAAGATACGTCAAAGTGACGAAACTGAAACGCTGCATGTGCATTCCTCCTTTTTCTCCCCAAATACGTATATGAAAACACATCAATAATCCTTGAACTCCAAGTACAACTTTGGTACTGTGCAAAACTGGGCCTGACTCTTCCTCCTTTCTGTTCTTTACCCTGGCCACCTCCTCCCCAAACCCATCCTGTAGCCCTGTCTGTTCTTTGGCTATGTTTTCAACCCTACATTGCTTCTAACTGTGAACAGAGAAGGTGCAGTGCCACATCAGTTTGACTAAGTTATTGCAATCATATTATTAGAGCAACTCCATTTCTACAGATTACCTTTCATTAAAGACTGGCTAGCAGCTTGTGACTTTGGCTCCAACACATTTCCAGCATCAGTAAAAGTTCAGATAAAAGACAACACAGCAGCATTTATGATTGAGGAATGGCCAGAAACATGGGCAAACCTCACCAAAGCTCTTCAGATTTATATGTGTAAGAGCATTTAGGGCCACTTCTAAATGTAGTCAATAACCTGATATTACAGTTTAACAAGATAATGCTTTCCTGTCTACTGATTTGCTTTGCCTTTACTGCAGTCAGTCTCTTAGCTGTTTCAACCCAAAGTTTCCAACCATCAATGAAGAAAGAGTGATGAGGATGTGCTAGGCTGTGCTACTTCAGAAAGATCATCTTTTAAAGTCCTTTGGAAATGTTGAGGACACACTAAATCACTGGAGTGTTTTCAGTCCACAGATTCCCTTCACTCAACTCCAAAAGAACAGGCATGTTCTCCCTCTATTGACAAAAACCTCAATCAAATAGTTCTTTTATCTCAATCAAAAGAACAACAGGACGTGCCCCTATGCATACACACAAACATGTAGGACAACAACAAGGACTCAGTATATGAACAAAGCTTGTTGTGGAACACTGAAGAAGTCAAGCCAACAATTTCCAAGGTTATCTTTGTCACGAAGACATCCTTATTTATTTCAAACCAGCATGTTGCACTTGCCAGTATAATCAACCACATTTATTGGCAAGCACATTCAGTTGCAAGTTTTGAAGGCAAGCGCAATAAGATGTAAGATATGCAACTAGGGTTCAGTTGCTTACATTCCACTCTTTACTGAGACTGATGTTTAAACAAGGAAAAAAAAAATTCCATTAACAGCAATCTTAAGTATTTTCTGCCTACTTCTTTGAAAGTTTGATATTTGAGAATATTTGCAGATTTGTAATTCAGTTGCTTTTTTTTCCCCCCAAGGAATACAGCTATTTCAAGACCAGTGCACCCCAAACATTGAAAAGTTGATGTCAATCGTTAATGCATACACAAATAGAAGATGAAGCCCAGCATAGTTCTTATCCTCTGTGTTTAACTTACTTTGAAAACACAGGAGATTAATCATATGAAAAACTGGTAACTGCCATTTTAAGAAATTGTACTGTGTCCTGAAGGAGTAACTGCTTGACTGCATGAATGTTTTAGAGCTTTTCAGTAATTACTTACATTCTCTTAGATACAAGAAAGTCTTGCCACCTCACATCATAAGCATTAATGATGCCCTTAGAACTTGCTTTTAATCACAGGCTTGTCAAGCCATGCTAAATTAACATGGGTCAACAGATGTGTTGGGCTATACTAAAACAGATTTTCAGGTCACTTCTCTGAAGCCTTGTTTAGTACTCCTGGTTCCTTTCACATGCCCCAGACTGAACTTTCCCTGCAGCAGTCTCAGTGATGCCAAGCAGCTCTAAAACATTCCTAAAGAATGTTATCTTGAAGAAAGTGCCTGACTTCTGCTGCAGGGGGATACACAGTAAGCTAGGCAATGAAGAAGAATTAGCGTAACAAAATTAATATGTTAAAACATTACCCAAAAGTAATGTTTTCCAATAAATTAATTGCAAGTGTGCCTGATCACAAGTCTCACTGCCTTGCCGTAACTTCTAATGATTGCCAGGCTTTTTGGATTCTCTTGATGTAAATCAACAAACACTAACATTCAGATATTAAGGCATTAAGGGAAAAAAACAAGTATGGTAAGGGAAACCCACACTAGGGTAGAATATCAATGTTCTTTCTCATGATTGATCTCTGTAGCATTTCAAGTTCTGTTTTTCAGCTAATCTTCCTGCAGCCAGCTAGATTTAAGTCTGTGGAAGACATGTTCACATTGTTGAACCTCATGACTTACGTTAAGCAAAAATCTATTTAGGGACTTTAAATATGCATAAGGGAGCAGAAATACCATAGCAGCATCATTTGAAGCTGTCTGAATGTAACAAAATGTTTGCATGTTGACAGGTTACTGGACTGATACTTTGCAGTTACTACAAATGCATATTTTTTGGATACCACAGAGAAATGCTGCATTTGCTTACAAAATAAATTAAAAAATCTAGAATTGAAATTTAAGAAGAAATGCACCTGTGAAACACTACTATTTCAGAAGACTACCCTGAAACCTCTCAAAACAGCCAAAAGATACTACTGTATTGTTTAACATTGACACTTGAACAGCCCTTTGAAAGACACAGTTCATTTAACTTGAAGACCCCAAGTAAAAATCCCATAATCTTCTAGTCCTGAACATCTTATGTTTTACTGAAATTTTCCATTCTTGATCATAGTCCAAGAAAAACATTCACATAGAGTTTGAGGAAAATACTTTCTTCCCTATCATTAAAAATAGGAACTTAAGTATTTTCTAGAACATCCACAATAGAAATTTTCTCTTAATTGTATCTCCAGTAAAGCTTGCAGAACCGCTAGGGTAGAAAAAAAAACTAAATCCACTTTCTAGTAAATAAGAAACAGTACTGATTTGTATCCCACTATGGTGCACAAAGTACTTTTGCATAAATTTTATGAAGGCTGCAAATGACAATGTAAGAATAGATTACAATAATCCAAAAAAAGGTTATAAAATCTTCAAGCTGCAACATTAGTGACATGGATCCACTTCTATGAGGACTCACATATTGGGGGAAAAAAAAGAAAAGGAAAAAAGAAAAAGCATTTTCATGCTAAATTATTAAAGTTCTGTTTTGCTGTAGAGTTAACTGCTTCAGTTACCACCAGTTTAACTGTCCAGGCAAGGGAATGCAAGGAAAATGGAGAAAGGTTTTTCAGTGGGGCTAAACTCCAAGTCGAAAGTAGCTCATTCATGCAGAACTCTGATTCATTAAATAGTCTATCTCATAACCTCAAAGCTGAAGTCTGTGTTTCCTAATGAGAATCCAAAAATGAAGCAGCAGATTCACTTCTATTTCCAAAAAGACTTAGAAGTTGGTAAGTTTTCATCAAATAAGGAATTACAATAAAATAAGAATTTGAGTTACTCCTCTCTTCCTCCCCAAGATAAAAGTCCTCTGCACATGCCATATTCCTTATTGCTTTAAAGTTCTAGACCCCACATCATAAATCTACCACAAAAATAGGCTTGGGCTACAAATCACTGTATGCAGGAAAAACTATAGTGAAGAAGCTGAGGGAAGACTGTTAACCATACTCTTCTGAAGATAAATTTAAAACTGTAGGTTATGATTAAGTCCTACAGAAACTGCATTAACTGGTGGAGTGCACTGACATTACCTATCTTGTACATTTGTACAGAATACCTACTGCTTCCAGTTCATTGCTACTGTTACTTTTGTGCTCTGGTCTCCAAAACCACTTTTCATGTATACATATAACCACTTACATTAATTGTTGTTACATTTTGATTACAGCGAAACAAGAAAAAAGAGTTAACTCCCTGTCTTGCAAGAGTGGGGGGAAAAAAACTGAACACAAAAACCATGAGAGACCGCCTCCAAGAGTTTAAACTGAGAGCTAAGGAACTACAAATAGGTGGTGAAAACAACGGTGCACCTGTACAAGAAGATGATCAGGAGGACTTTGAACAGCAGGCCATTATCTATGAAAAAGAGCCCATAACTGAAAGGCACTTGCATGAAATCCAGAAGCTTCAGAATGAAATTAATAATTTGGTGGAGGAAGTTCATAAATTCAGTCAACAACAAAAAAGCCTCGTATCTTCAATGAGAAGATTCAGTGTTCTTAAAAAGGAATCTAACATAGCAAGAGAAATAAAAATTCAAGCAGAGCACATACGAAAGAGTTTGGATGAACTGTCAAAAACAGTGAAAAAAGCTGAAAATGAACATGGGCCATCACGTGCCACAGTAAGAATTCTAGCTTCCCAGCATGCTTTCTTATCCCAGTGTTACCTCAACGCTATGCTCTCATACAACGATGCTATAACTGCTAAGCAAGAGAAATGCAGACGATTTATTGTCCGTCAGCTTGAAGTAGCTGGTAAAGAGGTATCTGAGGAAGAAGTCAATGACATGCTCCATCAAGGAAAATGGGAGATTTTCAACGAAAATATACTCACTGAAGTCAAAATTACCAAAGCTCAGCTTTCAGAGATTGAACAGAGACACAAAGAACTAGTCAGTCTGGAGAATCAGATCAAAGACATAAAGGAACTTTTTATCCAGATATCAGTTCTGGTTGAGGAGCAAGGGGAGATGATCAACAACATTGAACTTAGTATGAACAACACTCAAGAATACACTCAAGTATCTAAAGAAAAATTTGGCCTTGCAGTCAGGTATCGAAAAAGAAACCCTTGCAAAGCAGTGTGCTGCTGGTGTTGTCCATGCTGCAGATGACAAAAGAAATAAAACTGTTTGAAATATCAGTGGTTTCTATTTAGTAAACTGATCTTGTTCAACAGTCTTGGGACCCCTTGATTGCTTAATTTTTCTTCGCATTTCCCCTTCCACAGAGCTCTCAGAAAAAACTGTTTCTGTTTTTCCAAAGTTAGAACAGTTTTCACAGAAACACATGAAATAGGGGAAAGGATCAAAGGATACAAGTGACACTTTTTTTCCACCCAAACTACAATAATGTGGCAAACTACCTGTGTTTTTTGAAAAGCATTGAAAATATGATTAAACTCAAGGACAGAATTCATAAGAACTGTTTATTTGGCTTTTACAAAACAATAATTAGTATTTTTTATTTTCTTGTGGGTTTTTTAGCACTTGTATTTAGTTGGTTCAAATTCTAGTGGTTTTTTTTCCCATAAATCTGAAATTCTTAAAAAAAAAAATCTACATATAAAGCAGTCATTGTTAGTAACAATCCAGAATGCAATACCTAATTCAAACAAGAAGTCAGAAAGTAGTCCTGAGGACTGTTTCAATACTACCTCTATAGGAAAAGTTACTTACAAGTTTACTTACCTACTTAACAACATGAAATAATGCTCATGCTACAGTAGGACAGTGTGTCCCATCTTACAGAATGCAAAATATACATTGGCTTATTGTAATAACACCATGCTGTATTTCTTACAGATAGGTGTTGAGTTGATATTTTCTGAACACATTAAAGACCACTAGCAGCAGAGGACCACATCACCAAACCTACAGCGACATTTGTTAGCAGCCTGCTGAGAAGACAAGCTTTTATAAACTGACATAGAGATATTTACATTATTGAATTAAATGGGCAGATCCCTATCAGATAAGGATAGGGTAATATGATGCTTTATCACATAGTGATAAGACCCATTCTTCCTGTTTCATAGCCTATATAAATATGTAATTGCCATTTTTGCTAGTACAAAAATGAAGGAAAAAATATCATAAAAACTTAATTCTTACAAAAATAAACATAATCTAGAACCAGAGAATGCAAACCAGATCCCTAAAGTAGTAAGTACTAAGACCTCCCCTGCGTACCCAAACCAGAGCTGCTAGCCATCCACTTAACCTATCCCTGAAGATACCTTAACTGTTCTTTTTGAAACAGTTGAATGAGAAATACAGAAAGTACAGCACTGCTTTATTTTGCAGCAGCAGCTATTTCTGCACTGAAGAGAAGCAACCAGATGTAGAGTGCTTTTGCCTTCCTTAGTCCCAGTGGTTGGTTTCTGCCCCAAACTGAACCTCTTTTGGAACTGGATGAGATATGGTGGTCTAATGCAATTTAACAGAAAATAACAATGCAACTGAGACAAAAGGTTCTTTCCAAACAGGAAAAAAAAACCCCACAAACTACAAAACCAAAACCCCAACCCAAAATCAAAACACACCAAAACCAAACACCAAACCAGGAAAATATTTCTGAACTCCTTTATGCTGTGCAAATACACAATTGATACCACTTTATCTGGATACAGTCAGAGAAGGCAGAGCAAACTGCACTACAATTCTGGAAGATACTAAGTGAGCTAGATGTCTTTAATTGCATCTGGTGGAAAAACCAGTAAAAAAAAAAAAAAAAAATCAATCTACCATAAAAAGGCACTACTGACTTATTTTCACATTGCAGTATCTATAAAGTTGGATTCCTTCCATCCCAGCTTAAAACTGTAACTGAAATTAACTGTTATCAAAGGAGAATCAGAGGTCTGAACCTTAAAGTGAAAAAGATTATTTAGACAGTAGTGACAAAATATAAAATTAGATAATGACACCTATTCTATTAAATAATCTCCTGAACTGTTGCATATGTGGAAGCTGCCTTTACACTCCAAGGGTAGAGTAGAAACTAGCCAATAAGCAATACAGCCAAAAATGTTGCTATGACCAACATGTACTTTCATATATATATATATATGTATGTATATAAAAAACACGTAATATACATAGAAGTATGCACTAAACAAACACCACTCCATCTTCTTTTCCTGTTTTTACTTTTAGAGAAGATGAAGGTATGTAACAGCTCTCTCCTTCTCTCCTGGGCCCTTAAAAAGAAAGGCATTATGGTATTTAATGTGAAGGATTATTGCAGCCAGCATTGACAGAAGAGAAAGCCAAAGTACAACAAACATCACCTGTTTACACAGAATCCCCCATGCAGGAGTGTTCACACAAGCATCCTTATCTGAGAGAGAAATGTGTTCCTGGGCAAGCCCTTCCTCTTTACACAACAGATATGTTTCTTTGAAGTAAACAGTCTTGTTAAATAAGAGTTGGACTTTAAGTCCTGGAAGAAAACTTGAATTTCACTAGTACTTAAGAAGACAGCTGTCTATCCATACACAAGTAAATAATTCAAGTACTTTTCAGCTGTATATCGGTTTGAAAATGACAAAACAGATTCATAGATGACATGCTGCAGAAGAACTGAGAAGAAAGCCAGAAATACTTGAGGAAAGTTTTTTCTTAACACAAGGTGCTGTGACCTGAAGTTAAATAGTACTAACTACAGCTTACATTGACATAATGAGAATTTGACATTGAGCATTCAAAATTATCAACAGCAGAAATTTTGCAGTAATCATTAAAATAGTTTTCCAGGGTTTTTTTTTTTCAGTTGCATAGTTATGCAGAAGAGCATATATACAATAAAGCAAAGCTGCTCGTGTTCTATTAAGAAATGGAAAATATTAATAGCTATAATCCCTTATCACCAAAATAACAGGTAGAAAGTAGCTTTCTACTAAAAGAAAAACCAAACAAACCTGCCTAGCAATCTCCCTGGTATAGAAGTATCAGCTATAACACATGGATGTGTATTTCCTCTTGCAAAACCTAACAAACAAACACGAAAATAAGCCCAAACAAAACCAGTATTTGCCTACATTATATGAAATCTAAATGTTCCTTTCTGATAAAAGGAAGGATTAAAAATAATTCTGAAGGAAGAAAATTTAAGCTTGCATGGCTATATAAGCCTTGAGGATGCTGACAGAAGTATTCACCCATGAACATAAGACACGGAAGAACTCTTGCCTTCTACAAATCAATTTCCTCATACATAACAGACTGATCAGCTACTTAAGCATTAAACAAGGCCTACCTGAGCAAAGCAAGCAGTTAAAAAAATTCCAAATACAAAGTTTAACATCTTCAAGTAATTTGTACTAAGAGCCAGTAACAGCTAATGCTATCAGCACTTTAGGAAAATTGCCTTAAAATGACACTGTGATACCACCACGGATGGTGATAGATAGTAAGAAGCGCCAGTACCAATTAAATTTAAAGCAAGTATCACACTGAACAATATCAGAACTCTTATATTGCCATATTACTGTAATACAGAGTGTCTTGTACCAATCTTATGCCCACATTGTGCTATTCACTTTTGAGACTATTTGGCCTCCACTTTTCCCTGAAGAGCGCTCAAGCTCACTATCCATTCCTTTATCACAGAGCATGAGGAGCAAGTTTACTTTTCTTCTGTCAGCAGTGTGTCTTCTTACCCCTGGCAAACATCAGTTGCCACACACATAGGTGTACTATGGGATTAGGCCATTCCATAATACAATTGTTTGGGATGGAAGAAAAGATGGCAAAAGAAAGAGTGGACCAGTGACTCCAACTCTACTTTGTTCTGTCCTGAAGACTGCATCTCAAACTCCTTAGTAATGGATTCTGTTCTTCACTGTGAAACAAGACCTCTCTACTCAGGATAATTCTCAGCACTACTCACAGTATAAAGTTGATCACAAATAAAAGACATCTAAGACGACATGCAGTGACGTAAATAGACATTAATTCCCAGTGCTTTTCAGAAATTACTGTTGCATGTTTTGGCAGATGTAAAACAAAATAGCAAAAATATTCTGAGGAAATGTTCTGTCATTCAAAGAAATAATAGAAATAGTGTATTTACTGGGAAAAGCCTGCATTAAAAAAAAAAAACAAACAACAACAAACAGATATTTTAATCTAAGAAAAGTTACTTTTTCCACAATAAAACATGCACATTTTTGAAGGACTTCCTCTTCTACTGGAAAGATTTTAAAGTATGTGTTGTGGATATTTTTTCCCACATAATTCATGAAAGAACTGAGGACCTCATTTGCATACTTCCCTATACATTATGATTTTTACCACTCACATCACAGCCCTAGCTGGGTAACATACCCAAAAGTGTTATCCCATCTCTTCTCCCTACCTACATATAGTAACTCAGTTGCTCCCATGGTGATAAATTATAACTACACTGTCTTTGTGGACAGTGACAGAGAGTAAACTTTAGCCCCTGGATAAAGCAGTGTGGACTGGCACCCATGTATGCTCTATTTTTATTTTTATTTCATTGTACAAGATACTGCATATAACACAAGTTAGGGTAAATAATGGTAGACTAGAATTTAGTGCTGACTGTTGAAATCTTGATACATTGGTTGTATCTGTGCTTAAAAAGAAACATGAACATCCAATATAAACATTTTAATTGTTTCATTATGATTAAGTCACCAATACCTTTTTCACCATTCTTCAGTATACACACACTTTAAAGTTACAGCTCACTCCTTTTCATTTCTTTAGTGTTTATGTTCTTTTATTAGTTTTTAAGATGATAATTGGTAATTAATAAAACATTAATGAACAAATGTTTTCTATTTAGGCATACAAGTAACATAGTAGGGAAATCTGTGCACCTACAGACAGCAGAGAATTAAAAAAAAAAAAATTACACCTGTTTTTCTGCTTCTCCTTGTTTATTTCCCGTACTGGAGGAAAGCAGTAATCCACACCTGAGACACATTTGTGGAGTGTGGAAATCCCAGAGAAGGAGTTTCTCTGCTCCAGCATAAAATTGTAACAGTATTCTATGAAAAGAGGAATATATTGTGCTCTGCACTGCAAAAGCATAGGAGAGAAGGCAATTACTTAAACTTGAACTTTCCTGGATTAAATACTTGGAGGTCACTGTACTGTTTTCAGTAAATACTGACCTTCACACATACATGCACAGACTAAAATGCACTAATTAGAAAGTTAGCAAGGTATTAGTGAACTTATTGCTATGTGGATACCAAGTATCTTATTAAAGAAACAACAACTAAACCAAAGAAAGAGAAAAAAAAAGCCAAAACAAACAAAAACCCCACACCCAAAAAAAAAAACCCCACAAAAATATTAAATGGAAATATTAAAGAAGGCTAACCTTCACCACAAATTTAGATATCTGCTGTTTCGTTTATTCTGCTCTTGATACATTTTCATTTTTCAGTTTTAGGAACTGAAGGGAAGGTGCGTAAGACCTGTTTAATCTCAGTTACTAAATGCTCAATTTCCATATGACAAACACTAGTGCTTACTGATCACGCCTTACTGCTTCACAACTTGCAGGCTTCACAATATAAGAAGTGCTTCAAGTACTGGAGCAAATTATAGTGTTTATGTGATTTGAACATGCCAAGAGTAGCACAGCTATGCCATCAACACAGACACCAAACAGAAAACAAGGACAATACAAGAAAAAATTCATCACTCAAGATGCAGGTTAATATAGGGAACATACAACAAAGAACTACTACTGGACCGTTCCACAGAACTGGGAAACTGCTAGAGCAAATTAATTTCAAAGGTTTGATGCTCAATCAATTAGAAAGCAATAATATCAACAAACTTAGCCACCATTAGACTCAGTTAATACACTCTGCCTACTGATTAGCTACTGACATGGACTGAAAAACAGGATCAAGTCCCAGAGAAATGAGTATGCTCTCTGCAGGTACAGCCAGCCAGCCACATTAACTCTATTATGGGATTAGGGCATAGAGATTTCTATGAAAAAAAAACAAACCTAAAGTTGTATTTATTTAGAAATACTACACAGTTGCATTTTCAGAATAGATTTGAGTTCAATTAGCTGCATTAAGTTGGTTTTATTGCCTTCCTGTTATGTACTAATAACGTTAAGATAGCAATGGAATTTAAAATCTAATCTATTTTTTAACTTATATACTATTAGCTCGCTAAACTACACTCCCCCTGATCAAAACAATTAGCCAGTTTTAGCCTCAAACCACCACTGCTTCTTAAGAGGCCTTTCCTCTTAGTTTTACAGATCCTTTATATCACAGAAATGTTCTGTATTTACTGCATTATGGAGGTCTTATCCCCACCAGACATATTGTCCTTATAAACTATTTTAAGCTTTCATAGTTTATTTTGTAACTTCAAAAGGGTATTTGTCCTCAAAGACCTTTTGTGTGGCTGAATAAAGTACGTTATTCCAATATTTTACTAAACCTAACTTTTAAGCAGAGAAGTCCATAAATCTAGAGACATTCATTAACAGAATATAGATCTTTTGAAACCCTTTTTTAAACTTAAAACACATACCAAATACTATTAATTAAGCGTTCTTTAATGAGATTTTGCTGATCATGTATCAGCAGCACCACCATGTGCTAAGTGAGTAAGACATTTATTGCTGGGAGATGACTGGTATTGCAGAATATAATCAACCATTTACAATGTAAGGAACTGATGTAGGCCTAAACAGTAAAAACTTTTACATCATGTTGCCGTGCCAAACTTGCAAAGCCTTTAACCTATCATACCTTTTCAAATAGCTAAAATTTTTAAGCATTACAAAAACCCCACCATACTACTTTTCCATTGCTAATGAAAGAGAAGAAAAACAAATATCTCTGAGAAGGCCTAAATAAGTTCTAATGTCAGATGCAGTGAATGGATTCATTAGATTGCTACGTGCAACAAGAAGGGAAGGGGAGGCTAGTCTTTGTTCACTAGTATGATATCAAAATTGGCTAAAAAATACTTCAGAAATACTGTGGAACTAATTGCAATCTTGCTCAGTGCTAAAGTTACAATAGTATTAGTGTACTTCATACTCATATTTATACTATACATAAATACCTCTTTAGAAAGTGTACTGAAGGTCAAAATTTACAAAATTTCAGATTACTAAGAGAACATTTATTAATATTACTTACACTAACACAGGTTTTCCCGATATCTTAGGGCTGTTTAAAACATCTATCATGGCTTGCTTTGTTTCTTCCATTCTTTCAATGTCACTGGAATCCACAACAAATATCACACCATAGGACTCAGCATAGTAATTTCTCCAGATATTTCGAATTCGTTTTCCACCTCCTAAATCAAAGATGGTGACTTCGAAGCGTCCCTGTTTAAGGTCAATCTTGGAAAACCCAACTGTTGGAGCCACATCCTCAGGAGACTCTGTCAAAGTTCAAAGAAGAAAGCCTTCAGTAAAAAGTGCCCTTAGTTACTTAAAGAGGATTTAACATTGTTATTTGTGTACCAAAATTCAGATATAAAAAATACGGAGCAAACCCTCCCTGTTAAGTGGCACCATATTGCTAACAACATGTATTTTACAATAAGATTTTCCCTCTCCTCAGGTAATTTCAAATTAACACACTAACCTCTCAAACAGTTACTTTAACTTAGATAAGAGCCCTAGGAAAAAAAAAAAGACAAAAACGCTATTTTAAATATTAAACACTACAGTTAAACTATAGTGGTGTTCAGTGTACTGCATTTTTTACTTTCTCCCTCACCACCAATCCTCCCTCTGAACAGTTATACAGCACTTGCATGGGATCAATCCAAGTTTGAGAAGGAAAACAAACAAAACAGTTAATGCACTATGACCTGGGAAGCTTTGTACTCTGCCAAATTTATTCTTTATCCCTAATGGTTGCCAAAACAGCTTCAAAAGTGTAAACGAAGGGCTGAGATTAACTGAAACTATGTGATTCCTTTTATTCAAGATAAGTTTTTGCCCTTTGTTTACTTTTATTTTCTGGTTGTTTTTTGTTTCTGGTTTTCTTGTTTGTTGGGTTTAATTTTCTTTGTTTGCCATGCAATATGCTAAAAAACTATAGCTTTATATTTAATACTTTTGCTTGCTGTCTCCCTTTTGAGAGGGCAAAGAAAGGCTCTACTTGCCTCATACCATTAATCTGTCTCTGCAGAGGTGAGTTAATTGGATCTCTGCAACTGTTTTATGTAGCTTGGTAGCATAAGGCAGGAGAAACAGGTGTAAAACTCAGCTTGTTGAGAGGAAGAAATGAAGATGTGAGCTCTGAAGAGCAGTACAGAAGCTAAATCACCATCAGCCTTCTGCTACCACATTCTTTTTTTGAGAGAATCTTCACACAGCAGAAACAGGGATTCAGAACAGACCCCCTGGCCAGAACAGTGCAAGCCAAGATTCCTGCAAGAGAAGGGTCCAGAACTCCCCATTTGTCAAAAACTACAGCTTCGAAACTCAGCAGACTTTATTTTGAAAAATGTTTTGCACTGTGAGCCATAAGTAAGCTGTAAGTTCTCTCTTACAAGAGAGAACAATGTGAACGTGTGGGTTAGTTAAGGGTGAAAGTTTTTGATGGTGCTGAATGCAAAGGGATATTGTCAAAATAGCTGCTCCGACTGTATGGTGAGGTCTGCAAAAATAAACAGTCTTCAATGTTAAAATAGGGTCTGCCATATAAGCTACGGATACATTTTGGCAAATATGTCTTGCCTAGGTTTAAGGGTCCCAAGGACTGAAATAGACTCGCTGTCTGCTCTAACCCAGCAGCACTAACTGCAGTCTCCCCCTACAGGCTCCATGACTGATGCACAACCGAAAACACTGGTTTTATCAACCCTGAAGACTAACTGAAGGTTCTAATCTCTGCAAGCCCTGTTAAGAAAAAAAAAAATAAGAAATTGCTTTCTAAGGCAAACCGTATTCTAGCCCTGCAAAACAGCCACAGAAGTCAGAACTATCTTTTCCTGGAGTTTCCCTTTAGAAATACCCATCTTTATCCCACCTTTTCCCAGCAAAAAAAGACTTCTTGAATTAACTGTCACATTCAGCTGATAAAGGCATTAAAGTTTGAAATGGAATGGAAGGCTAAACAACAACGCACTCATGTTTTCAGGGCAAAGATTCAGGAATATAAATGAGAGAATATTCATAACTTTATTCACACTTCAGCAAGTCTATGAACTTACATAACATGAGTAAACAGAAAATTGAGGTGGAGTCTCCAAGTCTGCCAAAACACTACTAAAAACATGCTTGTTATTACACAAGATGAAAACTACTTAGAAAGACAAACCCACAAGAGGAAAAAAAAAAAAAACCATAGGAATTTTTGTTTTCCTAAGCACAAGTTTTATCTCAAATTATCTCCTGCTTGCATGTGTCACTGGATGGTGCAAAGTACCCTTCAAAATCAAGTGGCCTCTTACTGAAGTAAGTGCCTAGAAAATTGCTAGTGCTTTTCTGATGATAAATGATGTCAATATCACTAGAACCATCCTTTATATTATATATATACACACAGGCAATTGCCTTCTTTTGAACCTTTTCCTCATTACATATACTTACAAAACTGATTTTTAAATAAAGTTTACTGATGTATGTGCATTACTAGATGGTCACCTGAAAGCAACTTCATCACATAGAATGATTCTAATTATCAATTATTTGCACAGAATGTGGTCTACAGCCTTCAGAGTAGTGCTATGCTTTCTCTCATTTAAAGCAACCAGCAGAGACCACCAGCTTACTTGTACTTACAATGTTCTTCAGCTACTAAATACTGAAAAAAACCTTACTCTAGCCCCAAAATACACTATGATGCTCATGGAATTTAAACAAGAGCCCAAAAAAAGGGTTTGTTGCAGTTTAGCATTTTGCACAGTTAACAATACAGTGGTCAATTCAAGGCACAGAAGCGCTGAGGTACTCTAGATGTCTGGTGTTTCCAAGACAATTAAACACCTCTGTGGACTTACTTTTTCTGTCTCAGTGGACTAAAGGCTCTAATGCTGCTCAGTGCAACATCTTAAGAGGCAGCTCTCTCTGTACTATCTGCCTTGCCTCCATACCATCCATTACCTTTGAAAAAGATGAACAGAATGGTAGCAGCTTTCTTGAACTACCACTGACTTGGTCTACATTAGCTCAACATGATGTTAAGTATGGTAGCCAATGAGCAAACACAGAGCTTGCTCTGTTACTTCTCCTGAGCATAAAGCACATGACTGAGAGCACCTACTTTTGAGTCACCCTAGCATGAATTGCCAGATATCAAAATTCAGGATCTTTGTTTCAAAGGTAATATCCCTTAATTTTTCTCTCATCTGCAGGTCTTCACACAACAGGGCCTGTGACACTCTCACTGTGGCAACCACACTTGTACACCTTTTGGTGGTACAATCACCAAAATTTTCTTGCAACAATATGGGAGGGGGACATAAATTAAGAGATTAAGCAATAGTTTTAGATATAATTGTAATTTTTAAAAAATAATTGCTTACCTCCTTGAATTCCTCGGACTGTAGCAGTTTTACCAGCATTATCGAGACCCACCATTATTAGTGTCACCTTCCTCCATATGCAGAAAAAAAAACACAACACATTTCAAATATTTTTTCCTCTAGCAACATATCACTTATTTTCTTAAGTTTTCTAATACATGCATAGCAAATTTGCCACCCAGTAGCAGAAAGAGTAGGTATCAGAATACCAAGTAAGAGGCATTGTTACAATTCTGTGCCTGATGTCCAATATGTCCAACCACTAGATTAAGACAGAATAGGGTATGAAATGAGAAGTTTAATATTGTGTTGCAAGTTTCAGATGAAACAATGATTTTGCTTTCAACTTGTATTTGCCTGCTGAAATCTTTTTACATGGTACTGTAAATTTTACCCTTTTAATTTTTTTTTGGTGTGCTGATGGTCTCTTTAACAATTTCTGTAATTTCATTTTTATCCCCCTCTGTGTTTTTACTGTCTCTGCCTCAAAGTTGTGCCCATACCAGAAATTTATTTCTGTCTCAACCAGTGCATCTGAACAACACTACACAG
This sequence comes from Coracias cyanogaster, assembly GCA_033124195.1. Classification (NCBI taxonomy): domain Eukaryota; kingdom Metazoa; phylum Chordata; class Aves; order Coraciiformes; family Coraciidae; genus Coracias; species Coracias cyanogaster. The sequence continues at coordinate 5,998 of JAVSBS010000855.1, read as the reverse complement.
TATAGAACACTTGTGTAGACAACATCAGATACTGTCAACAGGCTGCACTGGTACTCATCATGCCCTTGTGTCAAGCAGGAGCAAACTAGTGTACAGGTTAGAACTTACACCAGGATAGGATTTTAAGCAAAGCAATATGAAAAACATATCTATGTGTGTACTTCAGTTATTCCTCCTATTCACAAAGACCCAAGAATCAAAGGAATTTGCTCAATTTTATGGTTAAGTGAAGAAATAATAAAAACGTTCTTTCCAGACTTAAAACCATAGCATCATACATGAAGTATATTTTATGCAAGATCTTTCAAAAGAGCCAGAAAACTCTGAGAACAAAAACTAAAAATGAACAGTAGGATCCTATTAAATTCTGCTTTAAGAGTAAGCTAAAATCAGAACAGCCATGAGCATGTATAAACTCCCAATTGTCTATAACACATTGGTGGTGTCAGAAAGCTACTCAACCCAATGCAGTTCTTTGAACTTCTGTAAATCTTAAACTATGTAGCACTAAAGAAAAAAGCAAAGCCTCCTACATGAGTGTGAAGTATAAATGAGCATAGTATGCCCTTTTCTACCCTTCCCCATAGTTTGTAAATAGTTTGAAACAAACTATGCACTATCTATGCATCTCTGCTAACTGGAGGGAAAAGGACACAAGATATCAAAGTAAAAGTAACAGAAACAAGTAAGAACAGTAGAATTTCATAAGCAGGAATGGATCACAAGGCTACTCGTAAAATGCAGTATTAAGATACTTATATAATAGTAAGAAAACAAATATTACACTTGGGCTACTGTGGACTCTTTATAACAAAGTGTTCTAACACATTACATTTCAGAATCTCAAAATGCAGAAACTAAAACAATAAAACAAAAGCCAAAAACTTTACATAAACATTCTACAGTCATCTCATAATGCTAAAGTTGAGGAAATAGTATGCAAAGGACAGTATTTTGGACTTCATACTTTCCTGAAGTCAGAAGCAAAGTATCTGAATTAAAGAAGATTAACATTTCATTTTTAATTTTAGAAGATGTATGGATTCTCTCTTGGAGATTAAAAAAAAAGATGGATTTTGTCTCAGAATGAAATAATACAAAATAAGTGTTATATAGCAAATAAAGTAAAACAAAGGTGAAAGGACATGAATACAGTTTGGGAAGGTCAGCATGGAAATGTGAAATACTTCTACATGTTTACCTGACAGGTTCCTGCCAGCGTTTTAACCAGCTGCAGCAATTGGCCATTAGACTGAACATCCCTCCTCACTAGCCATCCAGGGCCACAAGAGCTACAGAAACAATGTGGACAGGTCAGAACTACCTTGGTACAAGAAACCGCAGAGGACCAGATGTTGAGATGTTGTCTTGTCACTGCTATCAAGGGGAAAAAAAAAAAAAAAAAAAAAAAGAAATGCATACTTAGCTTCTACATATAACCAAGGCAAGCCGCCATTTCCCTAGCAGAGCCTGCCTATTCAGCTTGTGTCACATTCAGTCAGCCCCATGACAGTCTCGTTCTGTCTTTCACTTTTGCATTCTCTCACACTTCACCTGCCCCTGCTTTACATTATCTGGGCAGCAACAACACAGTACTCATACAAAATAACAATGCAAGATCACATAAGAAAACTTGCAAGTTAGAGCAGCAAGACACATCAAGCTATAAAATTCCAGTGCTTGCCTAGCTAACACATCTCATGCCTCTGCTGATTGACAGAAAATAAGAACCAAGAGTAAAATTTGTAAGAATATAACACTATAAGACATTACAAGTAAACAAAGAATGTCCTACCTGGTAAGTAAATTAATTTAACTGTGAAGTACTTTCATACAAAAAGATCCCACAAGGAAACTGAGCTGTCCAGTGAGTGCTTTGAGGAACTGGAACGGGCAACTTAATATCTACCAATTTTCAATAAATTAAATAGAAATATCAAGTACTTCCGTCATTTTACAATCCCCCTCTTCAAGCAGGATAAAGAAACAGAGAATATTCCTTTCTGATCTTGCACTGTAGAACAAACAATGGAGAATAACTGTGATTGTGTGCCTGTTTATTTCTTTGCACACATACTTAGCTTTGATACAGTAAAGTTTACACAAACCATGCAGTAAAGTGCACAAAGACACAACAGCTTTAAAACTCCCTTAGTTATTCAGCTATAATAATCCAAGACCAGTAGGTGTCCAGGTAAAAGCCTTTCAACAGCAAGATTTGGGCAATTTTACTTCAGAAGTTAAAATCCACAACCTCCCTAGTAGGATGATGTACCAATTCTGGGTGTTATTTTCTTCACAGCAGCCTGTAGGGTGCCATGCTGTGTGTTTTTTGGCTAAACCACTGCTGATAACACATGAATATTTTGGCTATTACTGGACAGTGCTTGCACAGCATTAAGGCTGTGTCTCTTTCCCACTCTCTCCACAGAGGCCAGAAGGCTGGGGTGGGCAAGAGGCTGGGAGAAGACATAGCCAGGACAGCCCAACCAGATGACAGGAGGGATACCCCATACCATATGCTGTTATGCTCAGCAAAAAATAGCTCAGGAAAAATAAGAGGAAAGGAGAATGTTCATGGTTATTGCATTTGTCTTCCCTAGCAGCTGCTAAGTGTTCTGAGACCCTGCTTTCCAGAAAGTGGCTGAACATCTGCCCACTGATGTGCAGTAGTGATTAATTACTCCTTTGGTTCTGCTTGAGCATGCAGCTTTTGCTTTCTCCATGAACCTGTCATTATCTCTGTCCATGTCTTCTCATCTTCCTTTTATCTTTTCCCTATCCCATGGGAGAGGGAAGTGAGGAAGTCACTGGGTGTGTGTTCAGCTGTTAGGAAAGGTCAACCCACCACAGTCCTCAGGTGCCAATGTGGGGCTAAAAATAATCACAGCTTTGATCTGAGCACATTATAGTTGTTAACTGGCAGGCTCCTGCGCCGGTCACTAAGTTTGCTTACTTTACTGCATATTAGAGTCCAGCACTCACTAGTAGCTGGAAAAGGCTGCTTAAATTCTCCTCCCTTGGAAAAAGGCAAAGCCATTTGTGGGATTATGTTTGCTCAAGTGCACTTAGTGGATAATGTAAAAGGATGGGGAAATTCAGTGTGTATCTGAAGGAGATTTAAACTTGGGGGAAAACGACCCATGGTTTGAGTTGTACCTTACAGGAACTGCACAGTAGGGGCCACTTGAACCAAAGGAGGATAAGGCTCATGAGGAACCAGGCAAGTGTGGCACTGACTCAACCCAAGTAAGTCTTGGCACCCAGAAGTCCAACATGCCACTTCCCCTGCCCTCAGTGACCACCTACAGAGACGGAGCCCAAGTCATCAATGGTTCTTATTTGAGGAATGGGCTTGGGTGGGGCTATGGAATAGGGGAGTAATACCTGTGCACATGTCACAGGACAGGGGATGGTGGCTAATGACACAACGATGTCTCCTACAGAGATTATTAAAATCTTTGCAGAAGAAATGTGCACTATCACCTCAGCTCGTATAGCTCGCATCTTGATCAGCAGATGAAGATGAAAAGACAAATGGATTCATATCCCAGCAGCTGAGATGCAGACAGATATTCTGTATTGTTAACTTGCCTTCATGGGCAGATAACAGAAATAGGTCAGGTTTCTTCCTGAGCAGAGACAACAGATACTCTTTAAATATTTATATTGCATTAAGAGCACCTGAGAATGGCATATCCACAGGAGACTTTAGTGTACGAACAGAGAAGTTCCTAAAAAGGAGGGCATGATGATTACAACTATTACAAATATTAAAATTGACCTCTGAAGAATCCAAAAAATCTCAAAAAACTCCACATGCAGTGGAGTATGGCTTCTCAACCCACAGCAAGCACCAACAAAGCTAACTTTGATAACAGTTACACACATTTTAGCTAGTTCTGCTGAAAAGCAAAATGGAACAGCTCAATGAACAATGCACTGACAAAATCATAACATTTTCAGTGCCTGAGCACCATCACAGAACAATTCCCATCCTGTATTATAAAGATTTTCTTGCTTTGCATATTGTCGCAAAATTGCTGTAAAGCACAGATATGGCCCATAGCATTCAAAAGGGATTAATGAGACAACAAAAACTAGTGAAAGAGTGAAGAGCAGAGGACAACTATGTCATAGCAGAGGAATCTTGTTTAAATATGAAACCCTAAAGGGGGGGGGGGGAGGGGGTGAGCAGGAAGTGACAAATAAGATAAAAAATTTCCCAAACTTGCCACTATAGGAGGAAAGGCCATTCAACACCGCTAAGAAAATTATGGTAGGCAAGCAAATCACATTGTGTTATGCTATTCTGGAGAGACTTGATCTTTGAAATATGTATGGAACATACTACATATATTTCATAAGTTGCATTAAGAACATTAAGAAGTTATTCCAGATATTATATCTGTCATCTTGAACTCTTAACACTTGTTGAGGCAAAGCAAAACCAACATGCTCCAAAGCTCAGAAATAAGTAAAACTGTGTAGTTCATGCAGTATACCATGTAGGTAGCAGCTCAGCACAAGTGTCAAGGACTAAGAATGTCAAAGATCCCATTTTTAGCGAACAGAAAAAGTGTACTACAGAGACTAAGAAAAACAGGACAGACAACTGCATTACCTCTTAGCACTCTAGATTAAGATCAGGAGCTACTTAGCAGCCCGTATGTTATGTGATCCAAAGCACTGGGTACCAGCAAGTCCAACATCCAAAGTCATCTGATGAATAAGTTTATCTCCTTCCATATCAGAGTGCAAAACAAGCACCTTTTACACATTTCACTGTCAGAGTTAACATTAAATGTTCTGCCTTTGGTAGAGGCTTATATACTAGAGAATTTTTTCAGTCATATCAAGCTTTCACTTTCTTTAAAACATAATTAAACAAACTACTTAAAGCTGACCCTCCTCGTAAAGTTTAGTTATTCAGCTTCCTACTGTGATGTTCCTTGCCCGACTTGTTTGAATTTTATAAAAACACAGTACTTCACTTGTATCTTGTTGCTTTGAACAGTAAATCAAGTCACTGATCAGTGAAGAAGGCATATTCAGTACAACTCAGAACACCATCCTCTCTGCTAAAACTGAAATGTAGTTTAACACGTGCGTGAAATGCAAGCAAGAACTGTAATGTCTTGAAACACTGAAGCATACAAATACTTGTGAGAAATACCTCTAGGACCACCAGTTCTTCTGTACATAAAAGTTACTATAAAACTAGCAGCTCAAGTGAGGTTACACACTCTCCAGTCACATTCCTACCCTTCTTGTGCTTCCAAAAGGGAACCAGCCCTAATATCCCGACTTTGGTTCAGGCATGTTTCCTTTGCTTCTCTCCCACTGTGGAAGTACGTTTTTTTGTTTTATAAAACCAACATTTCGGAGAAAAAACTACTCTCTGTTGCTTAAAGACTTACACGCAGGCTGCCACACACCCACAGCCCGCGGCCGCCGTTGCGGACACACACCGACGCGGTTTATACGGCGAGACTGGAGCGGAGCTGGAAGAAACTCCACCGGAGCCCCGCTGGCCGGGAGCCGCGTTAAGACGCTTGTCCCGAGCCTGGCGGGGAGTCCTCTCCACCGCGGCGACCTCGCCCGCCGGCCCGTCCGGAGGTGCTCCAGCCCCGTCGAGGGCACGCTGCCTCCGGGCCCTCCTCGGAGGCGCAGGCACCCGCAGAAGGCTCCGCGGGGTACGGCCGAGCTGCCAGCCTCGCCTCTCTCCCGCGGCACCGCCGGCAGCCCGCCGCACACGGCCCTTCTGGAAACACAGGCCCCGGCGGCGCCAGGCCGGGCCGGGGGCGAGCCTTACAACCAGCGGCCTCAGGCCAGCAGCCGCCGCAGCTGGCGGCCCCCGCCCGGTGCATGCGGCGGCACTTACCAGTCGCTCGGGGGTTGCGCCGGGAGACGAGGCCGCGCCGCCCGCGCGCTAACGGCTCCCCGCGGCCCGCCCGCGCCCCAGGGGGCGCCGCGTCGCGCAGCCCGTCCCCGCCAC